>MDKI01207825.1:0-35248 GCA_005239505.1 Nicotiana paniculata
GGACCTTATCAAGTTAATCAAACAATTAATACTAACTATGATAAAAGAATATCAAATGCCACACATATTTTATATCAAATAACGTTCACAAAAATATATTGGAATCATCAAATATGATATTGGATTTAGGGCATATCTACTATATCCCTAACAAATAGTACATTAGTATAATTATCGGATGGAGTTTCCTATATATGATAACAATATTAAAAGGATGGTTATCAATATTCACGAATCACGGCCTTGATTTTTGACAAAACCTATGTCAGATATTTTTAATCACCCAAAAATTATATCGCGATAAGTTTCTAAGTTTTATCTTTTTTCTTATTTAAGCACAACATGGAGTAACTCGTCTAGTGATTTTCGTTAGACGAATAATTTATTTCGAACATTAGAGGAATATTATCGATTTTGTTAAACATATATAAATCTTTTGGACACTCGTCTAGGAATTCCAGCATAAACTAATGACGATAATTTCTAGTCAAAGAAGTTTGTACTGATGACGATAATTTTTTGTAAAAATTGCACGGGACGTCCTATTGGGTCGCCCCCATTTAATTTATACTTATATTTTAAAATTTATTTAACCTATACCTTAATTTTTACAACTTCAGGCGCCGCCTTCCTGATACCTGTGCAAAACTTCAGCTTATTTAGTGCTGAAGTTTTTACAAATGAACTAAATAACTTCAGCATCTTCTGCTGAAGTTTTTGAAAAAGCTTTATGACAAAACTAATTAATCCAGGACAAAACTTCAACATATTGGGTGCTAAAATTTTTACAACTAAATTAAATAACTTCAGCATCTTCTGCCGAAGTTTTTCAAAAAGCTAATGACGACAAAACTAATGAATCCATGACAAAACTTCAGCATATAGAGTGCTGAAGTTTTTACAAATGAACTAATTAACTTCAGTAGAAGATGCTGAAGTTTTTGAAAAAGCTTTATGACAAAACTAATTAATCTAGTACAAATCTTCAGTAGCTTATTTAGTGCTGAAGTTTTTACAAATGAACTAAATAACTTCAGCACTTTTGCTGAAGTTTTTGACAAAGCCAAGAATGCTGAAGTTTGTGTGAAAGCCTTTGCTACTTCAGGCCCGTATGCCTGAAGTTTATGCGAAAAGTGGGGTACGCTTGCAATTTTTTTACAAAGCGGATATAAGTTAAAACATGACCCAAAAAACAGATATAAATATAAATCCCCCTAATTTTCTAGATAGGTAGTACTCTAGCTAATGCATATTATAATTATATACACATGCAAAGTCACTACAATCATGTAGAATTAAACCAAGACTAGTAATCTTAAATTTTTTCGGGTTTTGATATTATTTTCTAGTTTCTTTAGTTCATGTTTAAATAGATTTTATAGCCAAAATAATACTATGTGAATATGCTTTTTAATTTCTAGTAAAATAAGTTTTGTATTATTAAAAATATGGGTAGTGCTTTCTATTTTTTGAGTGTCATAGAGACTTAATAGATTACAGATTCGAGCCGTGGAAGTAGTCACTAATGTCTCAATCAGAGTAGGTTATGTACGCTACATTCCTTAGAGAGCAGTCGTTCTTCGAACCTTGCATGAATGCGAGATGCTTTGTGCACCGAACGACATGTATCAGAGAGTATTGAATTTACGAATGATCGATTAGCCTTGTATCTTCGACTCTTCCACTTGCGAATAAATTAATATCTTTTGAGGTACAGTATTTAGATCCTTTCTAGTTATTCGCCGAAAAAATCCAATATATCTTATGACATCTTCAGTCCAACTTGTCGAAGCTCCATACATAAAAGCTTCACAATACTCTAACCGAGCTTTTCATCTCTTCATTAAATAAACTTCTTTCTTCTCCAAAAACAAGCAATGACTCAACCTTTACTTCTCAAAATCACAACCCTAATCTACTTTTCAATCTTTTTCCAATCAACCCCAATCTTTGCAAATTGTACATGTGAACCCCAACTAGACAAAAATCATCAAAAAACCAAACACGAAGCCTTAGCCTACAAACTAGCATCCATAGCTTCAATACTTTGTGCAAGTGCACTTGGTATTATCATCCCAATTCTCTTGAACAACTTCAAATCTTTGCAAAATGACTACTCATCCCTTAATTTCTTGATCAAAGCTTTCGCGGCCGGTGTGATTCTTGCCACTGGATTCATTCATATTCTTCCTGATGCATTTCAGAGCTTGGCAAACCCTTGCCTTGATAGTAAATTATTTGGGAGTTTTCCATTTGCTGGTTTTGTTTCCATGATGTCTGCCATTTTTACTTTGATGATGGAGTCATTTGCAACTGGTTATCATAGAAGAGCTGAGCTTAGAAAAGCTCAGCCAGTGAATATTAATATTGGAGATGATGAAGAAAATAATGACGGTATCCATACACATGGACAAGGACATGAGCATATTGCTGATGGTCCTCAAATTTTGTTACAAAGAACCAATTCGTCTAGTCTTATACGGCACAGGTTAATATCACAGGTAATACTTTTACCAATTCTTCTAGTGCACAGGTTAATATCACAGGTAAAAATTTTTGCAGTGTCACTGTGTCAGTGTATGTATATATATATATATATATATATATATATTTATGGAAAACTCATTGTCTATGATTGTGTGCTAGTTAATACACTTTTTTCCGCAATAAATTGTTTTAAAATGCAAGATATTTGAGGGAATAAAAAGAGCAAAATTAAAGTTTTCCTATATATTCTTTTGTTTTTCTTTTCCATTTTTCATTCTTTTCTATAGCTTTCATGTGGAAAAGTATATACTTCATTTTACTAAAAATATTGCATATTGAAGAAGGAAAAAACAAAAAGCTATCCTTAATTCTTATTAGATTTATTTTTCCTTAATTTTTCTTTGTCAAAATAGTTTTTTTTTCTTCTGGGGGGTGGGGGGTTTGCGAGTCTTCTTAGAAATCGTTTGACAGATTCCTAAAGAACAAATTGGGAAAGCGATAATGTATAGCCGCTCTAAAAAAATAATCAGAAAATATAAATTTTTGTGTATATATATATAAATATACAAATTTTATATTTACAAGTATCATATATAAATAATTTTAGTTACGAATTAAAAGTGATCTTTGCCCGAACAAATTTTAGAGAATTAAGTCGCAGATATTTTGTGTCGACATTTTTGTCTTTTGTATTATGCGCATGTGTTGTCAATTATTCTCTAACATTTGTCATGGATCTGTCAATATCATAAACTCATCTTCATTTGCTCCAATTCAAAAAGTTCAAGGTAATTACGTAAACATCCTTACAAATTTATTGTAATCACTTATATTTACTTTTTGGAGTGAATTTCATGGGTGATCGTTAAACTTTATATTTATTATTAAAAAAATAATTTTTTTTTTGTTACGTAAAATCATTCAACTTTGAGTTTATTTTTCAAAAGTCATTTTTTTTATGTATTACACAAAAATTATTTTACTATGCACTAGTTATCACAATAATCAATTTGACGAGAATTCAAACCTTCTATTATGCCCTTGACATTATAAATTCTCTCATTTATGTAATGTCTTCCATATTATATGCTATTTAATATACTTTTACCCAAGTATTTTACTTATAATTAAAATAACTTAATATTATTTTATTTGTTATTTTTATAATATATTCATACATTTAAGTTGTTCTTAATATTAGTTTTCAAGATATATAAATAGCATTATTAAATTTGTCAGTAATATTACCGTGAACAAATCTCAAGTCCACATTTTTCATCATGCTTAATGAAATATTTTTAATAAAATTAAAGAATCAAAGCTCATTGATTTATCAGTCAACCCATACCCATTAATTTAATAAATAAAATACCTACATTTAGCAAAATGACACATTAGATTAAACTTTCAAATAAAAAATACTAACGTATAAAGCTTTAAAAACATTAATATTAAACACAAATGTCTTTGAAACTTTCTTTAAAACTTTTATTGACTATAAAAAACTATCTTAAAAAAATATGTTTTTATTATTTTAAATGAATATTAAAAACTAAATATTTTTATCATTTTTGTATTTAAAATATGTTCATGTTTGAAAATAATAAAACAAATTGAGTGCCACGAAAAAATTAAACGTATGGATCTATTATAAAAATAATAAATAAAATAATTTAAAGTTATTTTAATTATAACTAAAATACTTAGGTAAAAATATATTATATAGTGTATAATATAGAAGGTATTACATAAATGAGAGGATTTATAATGTTAAGGACATAATAGACTTTTCAAGTAAATGTATTATAAAATCTTGCCAAAATGATTTTTGTGATTAATAAAGCAAAGTAAAATAATTTTTGTGTAACAAAAGAAAGAAAAGTGATTATTGGATAATGAATACAAAATTAAATAATTTTAGGTACAAAAAGAAAAAAAGTGACATTTACGTAATGAACACAAATTTACTCTACTTTTTGCAGTTCGCTCATATTGGAACCCCTATTTAAAAGATTTCCATCATAACTAGTTTTTATGTTAGATTGTTGTGAAACATGTCGTTGCAAGAGAAAAGTTACGAAAATTCACTTAAAATAGTGTTTTTTCATAAAGGATTATAATGAGTGAAATAGGTTAAAGAAATTATGTGGTATGGTATGGTATATATATACGAAAAGCTTGTTATAAAAGAGAAGGCGGTGTTCTTAAGTGAATAAAAACAATTTTTGTAATTATTGGGTTTAGTGAAATTAGTTGGTCATTTATTTGTTGATTCAAGTGATCCAAATGCTTATTTTAATTTGTTTTTTCCATTAATCTTTGCATTGACATACAAATATTCTAAAAGAATTCTGAAAACTTTGCAGATTTTGGAGCTGGGAATTTTGGTTCATTCTGTGATTATTGGCATTTCGCTTGGAACTACAGAAAATCCCAAAACAATCAAACCTCTAATAATAGCTTTGAGTTTTCATCAATTTTTTGAAGGCATGGGACTTGGTGGGTGCATTTCCCAGGTAATATAATATAATTCATGTATAATATGTAAATAATCATGTATAATTTGCACATAATCTATGTATATCAGTTTAATAAGTGAACAGTAAATTCGATCGATTATTTTTGTGTAAAGATTCCATATTGATAAGCGAATAATTTTTTAAATATAGATTTTGACATTAAGGTAACGTGAAATGAAGAACTAAATACAGCAGTGGATATGCAGGGATACTCTGCACCCATTGATTTAATATTCTGAATTCGTCTATGAAAATACTAGCTTTCTATTGATTATCAATTTTAGGATCGTCCGACATTATATAATTATTAAAAGAAACATAATGCAAGTTGTGATACACGATATATATCGGCAAAGCTACGGGGGTGAAAGAGAAATCCTCTTCGCAGAAAAATTATATTGTGTATATAAGGTCCAACATTTTTTTTTATATATATATACTAAATGTCGAATCCTCTTAGCTTCTGCGCATTTTAAAAAACCTTATGCATGTGTAGGCGAAGTACAAGGCAAGAACAATAGCAATAATGGTATTGTTCTTCACTCTTACAACTCCAAGTGGAATAGCTGTTGGAATGCTGATATCAAAAGGTTACAATGAGCAAAGCTCAGCAGCATTGATTGTGCAAGGGGTTCTTAATTCAGCATCAGCTGGTATTCTAATTTATATGGCACTTGTGGATCTTCTTGCAAAAGATTTCATGGACCCTAATTTACATAGTAATTTCAAGCTCCAAATTCTTGCCAATGTATCACTTGTTTTGGGAGCTTCTTGTATGTCACTATTGGCAAAATGGGGTGGGACATAATGTCTTTGTATGCATATAACTAATTATACCGAGCTAAATTATGTATAGTTTTTTTGTTTCACAAGAAATTGACCTTTGATTATTTTATTATAAGGATCAACTTATGTCATTGCAATATGACTCCACAGTTTTTGAAAATATTGCAACTTGTTGGGATTTTCTGCACTTTAGCATTTGTCCACTACTATGTGCTTTTTGATCACCATTTGCTATAGGAACAAATGATAAAATACAATCGATTCCTCCGTTTTAGCGATCTTCGCTTTTAGATGTTTCTATTCCTAACATCTTCCTGAATTGTCCTCAATATTTGACACTTTCCATACTTCATGAGTGCAAAATTAACAAATTTGCTCTGATCAGAGTTATAAGTATAGTCTTACTAGAGTTTACATTAAATGGAATTCTAGATATTTTAAGTTATTGGGTTTTAAATTAATAATTTTATACATATTTGTTTATCTTAAACGGATAACAATACAATTTATACGTGGTTATAAGAATATGTGATATAACTTGGCACAAATTGAGAAAATATATTAATATTGAAATTGACTATAAAAGAAATAAATGCAAACCAAACGAATCGAATAGCCTTGGCTATCGAGTTCGATCACCCTTAAACCAAGTGAAGTTTCAACTGATATAAGAACAGAGTAACTAGATATTGAAAGCTAGAAAAAGACAGTATATTGCTTTGTATTGCGTAAAATATGATGTGTTTTACAAATGATCAGACCCCCTTTATATAGTAGGGGAGTCCTACTTTTGGTACAGTTCTAAATGAAGTAAGAAATCTCATGATTGGCTAATTAATCGGCCTATCATTGATACATGCCGAGATCTCCGTCGTGATCTACGCTCGATCACGGACATTTCGTCTTTCTGTTATCCGGCTCAGCAAATTTCCCTCGATCTCAATTTTGTTCGGTCAGGGGGCTCGAGCTTTGACGATGTAACTTCGAACCTCGACTCGAAATGGATTCAAAGTCGAACCTTAATCTATCACATTCCGGTCTCGATTAGTTCGGCAAGGGGTAGGCCCCGTTTTACCGTGTACAGATAGTCCCCTAGTTTCTCGAAAAGAGGATGACAAGAAACAATATGAACTTCTAAGTCCCGCCTCGATGGGCCGTAATGTAAGAGACGAACCCAACTATGACGTAAGCGACAAATAGATACTGAAACGTACTGTTGGTCCAGTTACCAAGGTATTAAATGCATGCCAGTCGCTGGTCGGTCACTACCAGTTCTGAACCGTCACCAGCAAGATATAAGTACCCTATCTTTTCCTCATTCAAACTTTAAGTTCAAAACTCCTCATATTCTTGCTTTTTCTTCAAAAATCTCTTTGCTTTGCAACTCTTGCACCCAAATTTCTTAAACTTTCATCAAACCGCATACCATCTTAATTCTCTTCTCTCCTGTTCTTCAATGGCGAAAACTTCTAAAATCGTACAAGGAGGTCGTTTCTTCATCACGACCCGCCGGCGGCGGAGCTGCGGCAGAACCTCACCCTGAGGAATTCATTCCGGCAGGATGCCCTAGTGTTACTGGTTTTAAGGTTGAAAATACCTCCTCGGTACCGGGACGATGTGAGCCGGTCTCGAGGTACATATGCACAATCACCGAAGACCTCCTCACCAAGGTTAAAGAGGGCTGCAACTGGATCAACAAGCATGTCGTGGTTCCTTCACCCGAGGAATCGATCACTACCCACGTGGAGGGTTTTCTAAGTGTTTACACTTACCCCTTCACGTTGGGTCCCTTAGACCCTATCATCATTGCCTTGTGCAAGAGGTATGATGTAACTCTCGACCAGATCCAACTCTCCTTCTGGAGAATAGTGATTCTCCTCCGATTTTTCGTAAGCAAAATCGAGGGATGCCCCTTTACCCTCAACCACCTTATGCGCCTCTACAGTCCCTGACTCTATCGAGGGGGCAAGATCAAGCTTGCTCGCCAAGCCAGCAGGGAATCTTGAGACCGAGGTTTGATGGACCGATTTGTTCGAGTAAAGACTTCGGACCTGATCCCTTCCGGAGACATTCCATTTCCCGATAAATGGAACATAAAATATAAGTACTACTTCCCTTTTAATCTTGTTGTTTTCCCGCTTATCTTTTTCTTCATTGATGTTTTTGGTATCGCAGTTGTGGCCTAGATGTCGGACCCAATTCTGGAACTTAAGGAATGGGTCGAGGGTCTTGTGTCACAGAGGACGTACTCTGAGAAGGCTTGGATGGAACTATCAAAGTGTCGATGGAAGGCCCGCAATCATGGTAAGAACTTTTTCCTGATAAATCTGATATCATTTCCTTTTATCATCAACCTCTGATTTATTATGATTTTGTTTCGCAGGCTTACCAAAGGATGCGAGATGAGGCCTCCATCAACCGATGATGATACATATGTTGGTCCCCCTGCTCCGAAACAAGTCAAAGATAAGGGGAAAATAAAATCCCTAATTCCTTCTGACTCCAAAAAGAAGATACCGGGGAAACGGCTAATGCATAAGCCCAAAAAAGGTGGGGCTCGAGAACTCTCATCGGACTCACTCCATCGGTTGAGTAATGAGTTCGAGAAGGAAGAAGAAAAATCTGAACTGGTGGCCCGAGTAAGACGCGACTCCGAGATACCTTGAGCCATGGAGGCCGTAGGGACGATCTCGGAGTGAGAGACCCGGGGCGGCACTTCTTGAGCTGCGGAAGTTGTCCCGAGGGACGATCTCGGAGTGATCGACATTTCTGAATCACCTCAAATTTTGGACGCCATTTCGTGAGGCCGACATGTTAGAAAGTCGTTCTTACGAGGGGCCTCAAGGGTGGCTGACATCCACGGCTTCTTAGACATATTTGAGTCCACCGCTTCGGAAGATGTCACCGAACTTGGTGACTTGCCGGTGCCAAATAGGGTATCGTCATCGGGTGATACTGGGTATCCATCGAGCCCAAAACTAGTAGATTAATTCTCGGTCCCGAGTTCTAATCCCGACCGCAAGAGGTCGATAAGTTTTTCTGTCCCCGAGGATGCCCAAGGCTTCTCTACCCCCGTGGGGGTTGCAAGCTACATTAGATGCTTGGTGACTGAGGAAGACCAGGCCGTGATGAATGCGGTGGAGGCGCCTTGCCTATTTAACGAGGCCCAACATGCTTTGAATCGGGTAAGTTCAAGGTCCACTTCATTATTTATTTTAAACTTGAAGTTTAAATACTTTTAACATCTTTCTTCGTTCTTGCAGGCTTAGGTGTTCCATCATGAGGCTTTCTTCTAAATCTGGGAAGAGCACGAGGCTAAGGTCTGAGCACTCACCGAGAAAGGGAATACTTACAAGCTTCTGAGTGAGAAGCTTCAGGCCGATTTAGAAGCGGCTCAAAGTGAGCATGTCGAGATGGTCGAGCAGTTATTTCGAGTGCTTCACGATAGTGAAGATAAATTGGATATAGTAATTAAATATCCGATCCTACAGGTCCGGCAAAGGATCGAACAGATCGGGAAGCTCAACACACAGGTAGATGTGATACAAGCCGAGGCTGAAGAATTTAAGAAGAATATGGACATCTTAGCCTCGAAAAAGGAAACCGTCCAAGCACAACTGGAGTCGGCCAAGACCTAGCTCCAAGATGAAAAAGAGAAGGCATTGGTGTAGGTCAAGAAAATTGAGAAGCTTCAGTCTCAATTGGACTTGGCTATTTATGATAAGTCAAACTTGGCTAATGAACTCGAAGTGTCCAGATCTGAAGTTGATCCTAAAGTGTCCCAATTCAAGGTCGATGCCGAGGCCATCCAAGCGAAGGCAAAGAGCATGGTGGATCATACAAAATGGCAAGATCGAAGGGAAGCCCTCAAGGGATTTCATGCTCAGGGCTTCAATATTGTGGCCGAAATCGAGAAGGCCAAAGCAGAGGAAGCCAGGTCCCGGAAGCTGACCTTTCCTGAGGAAGACTCTGAGAGCTTAAGCGAGTCCGAAGACGGGGAAGAACTTAAGGATGGAGATGCTACCTCCGATGAAGACCAATCCACTTGGGCCTTTACATTTTTTGCTTTCTTTTGCATCATTTTGATGCCGTTTTGGCCGTTGTAAATTTTGTATTAGGCTGATCTGGCCTTTGTAAAAAATTATTATTACATATATATATATATATATATATATATATATATATATATATATATATATATATATATATATATAAAGGCTTTCTTCCCCTTTCGGCTCTCAAATTTTTCCTTTACTTTATTACTTGTATTTGCAAAGTCCATTCCTTAAATCGATACAAAGTTACTTGTAACTTATCTAGGTATATTTAAATTCGTTCTTCTCTAACTTCGAAGGTTCCGTTAACCTGATTCACTGCAAAGCGGGAGTCGCATTTGGTTTCGATCACCTCCGCTCCCAAGACTTTGGCTAGTTGGAGACCTGCAATCATGGCCTCATATTCGGCCTTGTTGTTAGTCAATTTCACAGTTCTAATAGATTGTCTAACTACGTTGCCTGTGGGTGGTTTTAGTACGATGCCGAATCCGAACCTCACAATATACTGAAGGTTTCCTGCAAATGCTTCAAATGGTCCTCTGCTCGCAGGGACTTAACTAACAAAACATCAATATAAACTTTGTTCTTCGAACATCCGTTTTACTTAGCGTTGATAAGTGGCACCAACATTTGTTAATCCAAATGGCATTATGTTATAGCAGTAGGTACCATATTTAGCGATGAACGGGGTCTTTTCATGATCATCCGATTTCATTTGTATTTGGTTGTACCCGAAATAGGCATCGAGAAAATTGAGGGTCTCGTGGCCGGCCGTGGCATCGATAATGCGATCGATATTAAGCAAAGGAAAAGAATCCTTAGGGGTATGATTTATTTAAATCTTTGTAATATACACACATTCTAAGTTTGTTCCCTTTCATAGGGACTACTACTACGTTTGCTAACCATTCGGGGTATTTTACTTCTCGGATGGACCATATTTTAAGAAGCTTGGTTACCTCATCTTTGATGAAGGCATGCTTGATCTCGGACTGAGGTCTTCTTTTCTACTTCACCGGATGGAACTTCGGGTCCAAGTTTAGTTTATGGGTGGTGATTTCCGGTGTGATCCATGTCATGTTGAGATGGGACCAAGCAAAACAATCCATGTTAGCTATAAGAAATTGAATAAGTTTTTTCCAGATCTCGGAAGTTAAACATGTGCCTATGTATACCTTTCATTCGATCAGATGTTCAATTAGTATGACTTGCTCCAGCTCTTCGACCGTTGATTTGGTAGCATTAATCGGGGACTATGAAGGATCGAGGGACCCCATAATCATCAACTTCGTCAGTCCCTTGCTTTCTAGTTGGGTAGAGGCTGCCGTCTGTGATTGCTATTTGGCCTCCTATTTTCCCTTCGAATTTGACTCCTTCATCGATTTGAGTGCCGATACTAAAATTACTTCGTCAACAACAAGCATTTCCTTTGTGGCGGGTTGCTCCCCGTAGATTGTTTTGATTCCCTCCAGTTTCGGGAATTTTAGAACCTGGTGAAGGGTAGAGGGCACTACCCTCATGTTGTGGATCCATGGTCTCCCGAACACGGTGTTATACCTCATATCGCCCTTGATCACATGGAACTTTGTCTCCTGGATGGTCCTGGCCATGTTCACTAGCAAAGTTCTTTCGCCCTTAGTAGTTTCACAAGCCATGTTGAATCCGTTAGCACTCGGGTTTCGGGCACAAATTGGTCCTGTAGGTCGAGTTGTTCTACGACCCTTGATCGAATGATGTTGATCGAACTACCCGGATCAATTAACACACGTTTAACTCGAGTTCATGAGTACAGATATTACTAGTGCATCGTTATGGGGCTGCATGATTCCTTCTACGTCCTCATCATTGAAGGACAAGGTTCCTTTCGTTTGTCCCTTGTGATCGAGACCTTGGTGCGTTTTAACATTAGCCCTTGGGGAACATCGACCTTTCCGACGATAATGTGGATGACGTGTTGAGGTTCTTCTTGCTCATTTTGTTTGTTGGAATCTCTGTTTCTGAAATTATTCTTGGCTCGATCACTCAGAAACTCCCGAAGGTGCCCGTCACAGAATAACCAGGCTACTTCTTCTCTCAACTATCTATAATCTTCCGTTTTGTGGCAACGTGTTACATGGTACTTGCACATTTGGTTGGTATTTCTCTGGGCTGGAACGTTCTACAGAGTTCGTGGCCATTTAGCATCTTTGATGCGTCCGATAGCCGAACGATGGCGGATGCGTCAACATTGAAGTTATATTTTGACAATAGTGTTAGGTCTGGTATGCCTGTCGAAACCATTCTTGCTCATGAGCCCTAGAGAGCTTTGTCCTCGATCATTTCTCCTTTCACTTCGCACAGGGTTGCGCCCAGATCCATTTTTCCTACGATCTTCATTATACGGCTGGTATCGATCCCTGTTCAATCATGGCTCTCGGTCAATGTCCCTCTTGATTATGTCAATGGTCTTGATAGGATAAACGGACCCGGAAGGAGCCCCCAGCTGGTCGTCTTCGACTCTAATCTTTGATTAGTATGGATTATGTACATCTGCCCAGGTAACAACCGGGTATTCAATCAAGTTCTACTTCAACTGTTGTGAAGCCACTGAGCTTCGTACATTTAGTTCTTGAGTGGAAGCTTGATCGGCCCAATCATCGGCGACCGGTGGTAGATCAATTTGTTCCATTTGGATCCGAGACACAAACTCTCTAAGTATCTCATTATCTTTCTGCCTTACCTTGAAGAGGTACAACTTCTTAGTCTCGACCATAATGGCTCCGGTGTGTGCCTTTACAAAGGAATCTGCAAGCATAGCAGAAGGATCAAGAGAGTTAGGTGGTAAATTGTGGTACCATATCATAGCTCCCTTTGATAGGGTCTCTCCGAATTTCTTCAGTAACACGGATTCAATCTCATCGTCCTCTAGATCATTCCCTTTAATTACACATGTGTAAGAGGTGACATGCTCGTTTGGGTCGGTCGCCTCATTGTACTTAGGAATCTTAGGCATGCGGAATTTCTTAGGGATAGGTTGGGAGCCGGGACCGGGGGAAAGGCTTCTGTACAAAATTTTTGGAATCCAAACCCTTCAATATTGGTAGTGCCCCGGGGATTTGATCAACCCTAGAGTTATAAGTTTAAAACTTCTTGTCGTTTGATTCGATCTTCTTTTTCCCCGACTCAACTCATTTCATTAGTTCCTCGAGCATCTTCATGATTGCGGGATCGACCCCCGAGTCATTCCTTTTCGATTTTCATGACAACGATTCGACCCTGTGAACAACTTCCTGGACGGCTCGGGCTCGATCCTGCTTGGTGCATGATTCTGGTTTTGGAGCTCGGCTATCGCAGCTTGTTGAGCCTGCAACATCTCGAAGATCGCCCGAAGGCTGATTCCTCTCTTTTCGCCACCATGTGTGCTCTGAGTGGCCGGTCGAACATCCCCACGGATTCTACTCTCAGGATCGACGGCCAAATTTGAATTAATGGCTACATGAGAGATGACATCGATTGGATCTACAGCCGGAACTCCATCGAGGCCAACCGGACGCCGTTCTGTGGTGCTATGCTATCATTCTCGTCATGGTGACCGAAGTCACTGTCCACGTGTATGGGTGTTGCTTGAGAGTTCGACATTTTAATCCTTGAATCAAAGATACTTATAAGAACAAGTGTAAAATAGTGTATGTTATGAGAGTTAGTACTAGGCAATCACTATTATCCTTATCCCCATAGTGGGCGCCAAATTGTTTACCCTAAAAAAGAATAACGATTGAATTTATACGTGGTTTTAAGGATACGTGAATACGTGATATAACTTTGCAAAAATTGAGAAAATATATTAATATTGAAATTGACTATAAAAGAAATAAATGCAAACCAAACGAACGGAATAGCCTTGCCCCCCGAGTTCGATCACCCTTGAACCAAGTGAAGTTTCAACTGATATAAGAATAGAGTAACAAGATATTGAAAGCTATAAAAAGACAATGTATTGCTTTGTATTTCATAAAATGTGATGTGTTTTACAAATGATCAGACCCCCTTTATATAGTAGGGCAGTCATACTCTTGGTACAATTTTAAATGAAGTAAGAAATCTCATGATTTGCTAATTAATCTGCCTATCCTTGATATATGCCGTGATCGACACTCGATCGCGAACATTTTGTCTCTCTGTTATTCGGCTCAGCAAATTTTTCCCGATCTCGATTTTGTTCGGTCCCGAGGGCTCGAACTTTGACAAATGGGACTTTATAAAATTAAGTTATTCAATATTTGAAGTTAATTTATTGGCCTAATTAATCCGAATTCATGCCGATGCACTAAAGGGTAACCTATTTTTTCTTCTTGCTCTTCTTTTTTTTTTCCTACAACAAGTGGGAAGTTTCTTGACTAAAGGTATCTATTTATAAATTTAAAATATTAAAAAAGAATAAAATGCATTAAAATTTTGGAAAGTAAGTTTATATTCTAAGGCAATAAGGTGAATATTTAGTTATTTTAAGCTATAATATAAGCTTACAACAACTATTCTCTCTTTAAATAATTGGAAGATCTTTTTGTTGCTTTTTTTCTCTTTTCATGGAAAAAAACTACTAATAAATTGGAAGATCTAGTCTTCTACTTATTAAGGATACTATTTTTAGTGTACGCTCGTTATACTTGCCCTTCATGTTAATGAAAATAAATTTTAAAAAATAATATAAAAAATATTCAAAAGATATGTTTGCGTTATAATTTAAAAATTAATAAAAATTTGCAAGTTTCAAAATGATAAGTATTGATCATATTTAGGTGTTTGATCCACTCTATTCTATTCATACCTTTGTAATCACGTTTGAATTCAAACTTAATTATTATTAAAACTCTTATAACTGTTTAGAATCCAAACTCAATTATTATTAAAGCTCTTATAATTGTTCAGCTCGATCGTTATCTTATATTACCTATGATTTCCTTCTAAAGTACTTCTTTTAATTTACTCGAGATGAATTATATATATACGTCATTTTCCTATTCATACTTTTTACAAAGCATTAATCAATCCTTTTGCGGTTTAAACAGATTTCACATTTAAAAAGATTTATTATTTGATTATTTTCTAATATTTAGACAATAAAAGTGGACAAAGAATTTGAGTATACTTCCAATTCTAGTCCTATTGTTCAAAGGAAAAAGAACGTACCAATTGCTTTTTAAAGTCTAAACTCATACCTGCCTCTTATCTCAAATATGAATTATCGTTAAATTTTCCATATTTCTTTTTTAATCAAAATTATGTTTCATGCACATTTTTTTATGTTCCCTTTAAATATTAGCATAAAAATTGTAGGATTAGTTAGTTACTTTAATTTAATTAATTTACTCTTTTTTCCATAGGATATACATCGATGAAAAGTGACGTGTAAGAATTATAATTAGGTTACATGTATTGTTCAAATAAGAAAAGATTCATGTAAGGCAGAATTTTAATGGACTTTTTAATTCCAAGACTTTAGGAATTCCTACCTAGTTCAAATAGGAAAAGATTTAATAACCGAAATTTTAATTTGAAATATTAGGATAATATTTAAATGATTAGTTTGTCTAATACGAAATCTATTTTTAAAGGGTAAAAAAAATGATATTTCACTAAAGTGTACACGTTTTTAATATAGTACTAGTCTCTATGTACATGCCTCGCACATAAAACCTTAGAACTAAGAAGAGAAAAACGAGAAAATAAAAAGGCAACGTGACATAATAGATATTAGTTAGAGATATATAATAGTAAACTCGACTAACTCTTATTTCAAAAAAGAAAAAAAGAAAAAGTTGATTTCATGCAACTTATGAAAATGTCAAAGATGCAACTGTTTACAAAGCTAATATATTCACACCATGAACGTTTCATTATGACTTTTATTTATTGATCAAAGATGTTGTCCCTTGATAAACCTTGTAATTGTCAACTTTCATATGGAGGCCAATAGCTCGTTAGAAAATTTAGGTCAGAACCTCTCTTAGTTTCTTCACTTATGATATTCGTTTCAATCATCACACTAATTAGAACCTGCAATAATAAAGTCAATTCACCATATCATCCAAGTTATATTTTGAACCGCAAACTGTATAAATTATGATAAACAAACTTCATAACAGTTAACAGGGTGAGATCACATTATCAATGTGACATAGAAGATTAAAGCCAGAACGATAAAATATAAATAATAAATCTTATTTTCATATACTAATAGCAAAAGATCTCTTAGCAAATTTTAGGCGGACTGATGAATAGAGTACAGATGCTTTGCGAAAATTTAGTGCCAAAGCTCAATATTCCTAAACCCTATGGAATGATGAACTTAGCGCTATTTGAGAAAGAAGCTAATTTTGTAGTTATTTCTTTTACCTGTAGAAAGCCAAAGTGGATTGATATTAGAAGTCTATATAATTTCATGTTAGTCTGAATTTTAGATATCTTCTAATAAATTATTTAACTATTTAAAGGCAAAAAAGTCAGTCACTATTTTAAGAATATTTTTGTCATCCTACATTTAAGGTGGAATATTCGTGATTAATAATATAGATAGATATAGATAATCTCTATGCTACGTGCAAGGCACGTAGATCTAATTACATTTATGAAAGAATAATAAATTAATTTTACCAAATAAAAATGGCCTGTTTTTTTATACATAACACAAATATACGGATGGTAAAACCAAGTAATTGCACTCTGGTCCAGTAGTGCTATTCCTATTTGCAATTGAATATTATTAAGAATCAATTTCCTACATTATTCTCATTTATATAATGTTGCAGAATTAATTTAAAGATATGTTATAGATGATTTAAATTTTTTTGAATTATCTCGTAGAATTGAATCGCCAATTCACCTTCTAAAATCCTACCAGGACGTAAAAAATAATCCTCAAATTGTAACTCAAAAGATGTCACAAACCGTAAATTCTAGTTCCATCCTTATCCACTAATACAGTAAAAAGAGATTTGACGTTATTTCCTACAATAAAATATCAACATAGTTGCCACTGTTAGCTTGGCATCACTAACTAAGTATATTATAAGTACCATTAGTCAAATTTTGAAACTACTCAAGATAACCCTATAAATCGAAATTTATTCATGCTTACTATAAAGCATCTGCATATCAAATCCTAACATTAAAAAGTAATTTTTAGACAAAAGGAATTTCAACATGCTTAAAGAAACATTTGAAATATGCATTATATTATGCAGCATGCTAATGAAACGTTTATATATAGATTAAGGAACAAGCGGTTTAACGCGTTCTTATCCATGTGTAATTAGTATACTCTTGAAGCTTCAAAACTAATTGAAATCAGACTCTAGTTCTTGTTCAAATAAGAGTAGGATTCATCCATTAAAATTTCTAAACATATATTATTAATTGACTTCGGTATCCAATATATTAGATAGTCCCAAATACGACATCTTTATGGATTTATTTTTTTGTACAAATATATGTTTTGAAGGGCAAAAAAGTGATCAATTTTCTAAGAATATTTTAGTCCACCAACATATAGCTTTCTAACAATAATTTATAATACTATGGATATATAAATAGAAATAGATAGTTGTAGATATAAATATATACGTTCTCAATTGGGGAAGATATAGGGAAAAATAAGTACCATTAATAAGTGTTATAGTTTTTCTTTTAAGCTTTAAAAACCGGTAAATCATTTAAAATTTGCTCATAAGTTAAAATTCAATCTATAAATAACGTAAGATCAATTTAACAGGATCGATGTATGAGTAATTTATATATAGATAAATATACATATAAATATAAATATAGATAGATAGATAGGTTGGAATGGCCAAAAGAGAAGAATAAGGACAACTTATCTGGTCCTTCAATCTATGTTTGTGGAGGTTTTAAAACGGAGTAATTATTTGAGTATTCCTGTCCTTTCTTTACATGGAAAGTATTTTTCACATAAAAGTTTAAAAAGTGATCCCTGCTAGTAGATCTTTGTTCTCTCAGTAAAGATCGAAGATTTTTAATTGTCAAGTCAACTTCCTCAAGGGTTGTCAATTGACATCTTTTTCCTGACAAATTGCACTATTTAAATAGATATATTGTATATATTAAATTTCTTTGACTTCTTCTTGTATTTAATTTTTAAAATTTTAATATTCCTTAATAAAAATCATATGTGTATCGTAAAGTTGAGTCCAGAACCCAATTATTGGGTTTTTGGACAAGTGTGACGTTAATAGGTAAAAAAAACAAAGAGCGACCAAACTATGTATAACGCGGTAATAAACCGCGCTATATCTTAACAGTGTTTTAGCCATTAAGGTATAGCGTGGTTTATTACCACATTATACATGCATAGCACATGTTTTTTTCACGCTATGCTGACACTTTCTGACGGAAAGGTATAGCGCATAAAAATACAGCGCTATACCTATATAACGGATGAAATAACCGTGTTATACCTCGGTGGGGGATCCTCTATATGCTTCCTCGGTGTCGAACCTCGAACTGTGTCTCGAGCCCTCTGAAGACGGGCTACGGAATGCCATAATGATCATAAAATCTAACTCTCCGATTTTAGCCATATACAGATAGTCCCCGCGTTTCTTAGAATGAAATGATAAAAACGGTCTTGAATTTTTGCCTCTTCGATACTCCCATTATGATGTTAGCCTCCTCAGAACATTAAATGACATGACATAAAGGCTGCAGTACTATCGATATTATTCCTGCGGAGTTCTTGCCATTTCCCGAGAAATGGAATTTTACACGTAAGTGATACGCTGCATTTTATCATTTTTGTTCATAGTGGAGTCGGACTCCGTAAGAATGTTTTCTTCATTTTTTCGCAGCGATCACGTGGTTTCCACATGAGGTCCCCGATCTGCAGATTGGACTCAAAAATTGACAATTTTCTCAACCTACGATGAACGCAAGTGGCGAGACCTGTCAAAGGATCGATGGGAAGAAAAACACCACGGTATGTGTTGTGTGGTTGCTTCTTTAAGTAATACTCCTTCTTTTTTGTTTGATAATTTCTTTGGTTCAGGCATTAGTGATTTCTCTGAAGTGAGACCATGCCCTCTCGAGGAGGGGTAGGGACCTTAGGCTTCGGAGCCAGAGAAAGACAATAAAAGGAAGGGATCCTCGAGAGATGAAGATGCTCATAGTGAGGCAAGGCCTGCCCGTAGGCATAAAGGAGATGCAACCATAGAGGAAGATCCTGTGTCCATTGGCCGGCATGTGAGCATCGACGCAATAGAAGAAAGTGACCACACATCGATGGTTGGGACCGGGAGTTCTCTCGAGGCAGCTGAGACTGCCGAACCCGAGGTCTCTAGCCTTGGGAGAGCGGTTCCTCATTGCCATCGTTTTCTTCCCCCGTCGAAGGTACTTCGAGGGATAAGGATCTTCTGCCGCTATCTTCTTCTCCCGTCGAAGGTACTTCGAGGGATAAAGATCTTCTGCCGCCATCTTATTCTCCCATCGAAGGTACTTCGAGGGATGTTCGGGGCCATGGGCCGCCTAAATCAAGTGGAGCCTCAAGCGATCACGTCCCCTTCCAGGGTGGTTTAACTGGGGCCGATGAGACCAAGCCAGTAAATGCACGCTCGGTGTTCGAGGAGGCTCAGCGGCTCTGTTCAGTGGTGAGCTTCGGTGATCTTTGTGGTGTTCTTAGCTCCGTGTTTTCATTTTCTAACTGAAGCTTCTTTTTCATAGGCCTTTGACAAGCTCAAGCCCGAGATGCTCCGCTGCGAAGACAGGTTGCGGAAAGCCTCGGGCAAGGAGAAATCTCTCAGGCTTCTTTGTGATAAGAAGACAAGATAGTTGACATATCTTGGATCAAAGATGAATCGAAGTCGAGATTACGAAGGCAATCTCAAGAAACATATAATCCTTATTTTGAGGGGGGTACATGTATCTTTTCCCATCTTCGAGATCTAATGTTTGATATTTCAGTTGCAGAGAAAGACAGAAGTGCTTGAACGCCTCTGGGGCGAAGTCGCCAGATTAATTCTGAATGCAATGCTTTGAGGGCGCAAATAGATGCTCACGTTATGGCCGAAAAGAATGCTTTGTCTAAGGCTTCCGATCTCGAGATACAGCTTCGGAATGCCCGAGAAAGAAACTCGGTCCAAACGAGCAGAATCGCTGAGCTCGAAACAGATATTTTGAAGATGAAGGCCGAGGTAGTGGATGCTCAAGTCGAAGCCGAAGGGCTCCGAGTAAAGGCCAATAAGAAGGTGTCTATTTACTTAAAAGATGATACTGAAGCTCGGTCAGAGTTGAAGGGGGCTTCGATAGAGAGAGAAGGAGCAATGACTACGCCCGATGCAGATTCCATAGGGAGACCCTCAAATATATTCATGCTAAGGGTTTCGATATCTCGGAGGAGATAAATCAAGCTAAGGCGGATGAGATCGACACCAAATTCTTCATTTCCACTGAAGCCGGAACTGATGTTTGAAGGCCTTCGAGGGAGCTGGCCCCGAAGGGCTGACGAGGCCATAGTCTCCGAGGGGTAGAAAGGTCAAGTCCCTGAGAGTAGACTAGGTTTCTTCTCTTATTGTTTCTTTGTATAGGGCTCTTTGTGAGAGCATTGCAAATGTATCCTTGCAATACATACATAAAAAGAGACCTTTGGGTTTCCCTTTACATGAATTTCCATTTGCTTGTGTTTGTCTTTTTTGTTTTGAATTTATATGCTTGTCAATAATTAGGCCGATAAATTGGACTTCGAGGTAAAAACCCTTAGGTTTATAAATTGGCCTGAGGATTTTTAGGCTGGCCCGTAGGCTCTTACACATTGTCCCTTAGGCTCTTTAGGCACGCCCGTTGGCTCTTACGCGTTGGCTTTAGTTAATTGTTTAGGGCTCAGTCTTCGAGTCGGGTTTTGACTCGAGCTCATCGACCCTTAGGTTTTTTAAATCGGCCATGAGGCTCTTTAGGCTAGCGCTTAGTCTCTTATGCATTGTCCCTTAGGCCCGTAGGCTCTTATGCGTTGGCCCTTAGGCGCTTTTTTAGTTAACCGTTTAGGGCTCAGTCTTCGATTCAGGTTTTGACGCGAGCTCATTGACCCTTAGGTTTTTTAAATCGGCCCCGAGGCTCTTTAGGTTGGTGCTTAGGCTCTTACACATTGGCCCTTAGGCATTTTAGGTTGGCGCTTAGGCTCTTAAGTATTGACCCTTAGGCATTTTAGGTTGGCGCTTTGGCTCTTACGCATTGGCCCTTAGGCATTTTAGGATGGGCTTAGGCTCTTATGCATTGGGTCGGTACGACCTCAAATATGGCTATAGTTTTCCCTCGCTAAAGAATTTTTTGAAGTTTTTGTGTTCGTCCGACTCTTCGACGGCTCGATAAGAACCTCGATTATGAGTGGATGTGTGATGATAGATGAGCACCTCGAGAGATTTCGCTCGAAGGCTGATTGTTTCGAAGCCTTTTCATTATTTGGAGCTGATATGATCGAAGCTCTTTTATGGCGACGGTCAGACATCTCCGAGTTGCGTTAGTTGTCCGGAGCCTTATGACCGTAGTCGTTATGTTTGGTCGTAGCCTTTTAGTCCCCGAGTGAGGTAGCCTTGGCGTCTATATCGAGGGTATGCCTTTTTAGGGGTCTTACAAGTTTGTATATTTAGTCTTGACTTTAGTATCGGGATTATGCCCCTTTTTTTAAGGGTCTTTACAAATTTTTACATGCCTTGCTTGAGGTTTACAGATTTGGTCATGCCTTACTTGAGATCTTACATATTTAATATTGCCTCGTGGAGGTCTTACGATTCATGAGTTGCTTGAGGTCTTACAATTTTGATATTGCCTTGTGGAGGTCTTATGATTCATGCCTTGCTTGAGGTTTTACAGTTTCGATATTGCCTCGTGGAGGTCTAACGATTCATGCCTTGCTTGAGGTCTTACAGATTTGTACATGCCTTGCTTGAGGTCTTACATATTTGGTGTTGCCTCATTTAGGTCTTATGAGCTCGAAGTTGTCGGCCCTGAGGTCTTACGACTTTGAGTTTTCGATGTTGCCTCATTGAGGTCTTATAATTTGAACATGCCTCGTTGAGGTCTTACAGATTTGGTGTTGCCTCATTGAGGTCTTATGAGCTCGAAGTTGTCGGCCCTGAGGTCTTACGGCTTCGAGTTTTCGATGTTGCCTCATTGAGGGCTTATAAATTTGAACATGCCTCGTTGAGGTCTTAAAGATTTGTTCATGCCTTGCTTGAGGTCTTACAGATTTGGTGTTGCCTCATTGAGGTCTTATGAGCTCGAAGTTTCCGTCCCTGAGGTCTTACGGCTTCGAGTTTTGGTGGCCCGGTAAGCTGGTGGTCGATAACAGTCCCCGAGTGTTCGGGAGTTTTTGGCCCTGGAGCCGATTCTTGTGAAAATAGTAAACTTGTTTGAAGAATGGAGTGTTTTAAAAGATACTCCTTCGATTACTTGGTACAATCATACATGTTTTTGCCCTCGAGGGTTTGATTATTCTACGCGGACACGGTTCATTCGACCGTTTGGTCCGATACATCATTCTCCTGCCGAGACCCTCTTTGGCTTATTTCAATTTCTTCGAGGAATTGGTCTCCCAGGGGGATGCCCCCCAGTATTTGAGGGTGATTGAAGATAAGCCTTGAATACTTTTTGAGTTCTCCTTAGGTAGCATATAGATGTTGCCTCGTTAAAAACCTCGTCGGTAAAACCTTTTCGGGATAAAACCCGATCGGAGGAAAAGAGTGCAACGCATGATTTAAAACCCAAGGTCTTCAAGTGGAAGGATGTTTTGGTGTCTTTCATCGGACACCTATAAAGAATTAGTGTGAATAACAAAATGAAAGGGAGAAGGTTATACCTTAGCAATAATAGCGCTTGAGCATTGATATATTCCAATTGCTTGGAAGTTGCTCGCCTTCCATGGTGCCGAGTTTGTAGGACCCTTTGTCGATTACTTCGAGGACGCGGTACGATCCTTCCTATCTCGGGCCTAGCTTTCCTTCATTAGGATTTCGAGTGTTTAGTGTGACTTTCCTTAGGACTAAGTCCCCGACTCCGAAATGTCGGAGGTTTTTTCTCCTGGTATAGTATCTTTTGATTCTTTGTTTTTCGCCAGCCATTCGGACAAGTGAAGCCTCTCACTTTTCATCTAACAGTTCGCGGGTTGTGGTCATGGCCCTATTGTTTGAGTCCTCAGTGGAATGTCGATATCTGGCGCTTGGCTCTCCGACCTCGACCGGTATCAAAGTCACGGACCCATGCACCAAAGAGAATGACGTCTCTCCTTTTCTTGATTTCGAGGTTGTTCGATATGCCCATAGCACCTCGGTCATCATTTCTCTCCATTTTACTTTCGCATTTTCTAACTTCTTTTTCAAGTTTTGAATGGTGGTCTTGTTTGTGGACTCGGCCTGACCATTTGCACATTGGTGGTAGGGTGTTGATATGATTCTTTTGATTTTGTGATCCTCGAGAAACTTTGTTACTTTGCCTCCGATGAACTGTTTCCCGTTATCACGCGTTATCTCGAAGGGAATCCCGAATCGGCACATGATGTGATCCCAGATGGAGTCGATGACTTCTTTTTCTCTTATCTTCTTGTAGGCATGTGCTTCCACCCAATTTGAGAAGTAGTCAGTCATAAATAGAATAAATCTATTTACCTGGCGCCGTTGGTAGGGGACCAACGATGTCCATTCCCCATTTCATGAACGACCATGGTGATAAGACTGAATGTAGCTGTTCACCGGGTTGGTGGATCATTGGTGCAAATCTTTGACACTTGTCGCATTTTCGGACAAATTCTTTGGTGTCCCTGTACCAATTGTAACCTGCTCTGATCACCTTTTGAATTAAGGAATCGGCACCGAAGTGATTTCCGCAGGTGCCCTCGCGGATTTCTCGGGCACGTAATCAGTGTCTACCAGTCCCAAGCATACTGCTAGGGGGCCATCGAAGGTTCTTCTGTATATAGTTCCATTCTCGTCGAGTGAAAATTGAGTTGCTTTGGTCTGAAGGGACCTTGATTCTTTTGGGTCCGTGGGTAGCTTCCCACTTCCCAAATAATCGATGTACTTATTTCTCCAATCCCATGTCAAGCTGGTGGAGTTGATTTCGGCATGGACTTCTTTAATCACCGATTTGGATAGCTGAACAACAGCCCCAGGGAGTATTTCATCTTCCTCGACGGATGATCCCAGGTTTGCGAGTGCATCGGCCTCGCTGTTTTGCTCTCAAGGTATGTGGATCGAAGTCCATTCTTTGAAGCGATGCAAAGTGACTTGAAGTTTGACTAGGTATCGTTGCATCTTGTCCTCTAGAACCTCGAAACTCCCATTTGCCTGATTTACTACCAGAAGGGAATCACATTTTACTTCTATGACTTCCGCTCCTAGGCCTTTGGCCAATTCGAGACCTGCAATCATAGCCTCATACTCGGCTTCGTTGTTAGTCAACTTTGCAGTTTTTATAGATTGTCTAATCATGCCACCCATAGGTGGATTCAGAACTATGCCGAGCCTGGATCCTTTCACGTTCGAGGCACCGTCGGTGAATAAGGTGCATACACCTAATTATGTGCCCTTCTTTAGTAAAAGTTCTTTTTCTACCTCGGGCACAAGGATGGGCAAAAAAGTCAGCCACGAAGTCCGCCAAAATTTGGGACTTGATAGCCGTTCGGGGATGATATTCGATATCATACCCCCTGAGTTCGATGGCCCATTTGGCTAGTCGGCCTGATGATTTGGTTTATGCAATATATTTTGAAGATGATATATCGTTAAAACACATATACGGTGACACTGAAAATAAGGCTTCAATTTTTGAGATGCACTTATTAATGCAAGAGCTAATTTTTCTAAGTGTGGATACTTGGTTTCAGCATCTCCCAGGGTTCGACTCACATAGTAGACAGGGAATTGCTTACCTTGCTCATTTCGAACCAACACTCCACTTACCGCTACCTCAGACACTGCTAAGTATAGCGTTTCGTCTTCCTTTGGGGTGTGGAGCAAATACGGGCTTTAAATATACCGCTTTAACTTCTCCAAGGCATGATGGCACTCCGGAGTCCACTCAAAGTTGTTTTTCTTTTATATTAAGGAGAAAGAGTGATGGCTCCAAATCTGATGACCTCGAGATGAATCGTCCTAACGCCGCTATTCGCCCGGTCAGCCGATGTACGACCTTCACATTATTTACCACCGTGATTTCTTCGATGGCCTTGATTTTGTCGGGGTTGATTTCAATCCCCCTGTTTGATACCATAAAGCCAAAAAATTCGCCCGAACCTACGCCCGAAGGCGCATTTTTCGGGGTTGAGCTTCATGTTGTAGCTTTTAAGGATGTCGAAAGTTTCCTGCAAATGAGTCAAATGGTCCTCTGCGCGCAGGGACTTAACTAGCATATCATCAATGTAAACTTCCATGGATTTGCCTATTTGATGTTCGAACATCTTATTAACTAAGCGTTGGTACGTGGCCCCTGCGTTTTTTAGCCCGAAGGGCATTACATTATAACAGTAAGTGCCAAACTTCGTAATGAACGAAGTCTTTTCCCTATCCTCGGGGTTCATCCGAATTTGATTATACCCGGAGTAGGCGTTGAGGAAGGTGAGGATCCCGTGGCCCGCTATGGCATCAATCAAGCGATCGATGTTGGGCGACGAGAATGAATCTTTGGGGCTTGCTTTATTTAAGTCTTTATAATCTACACATATTCTTAACTTATTCCCCTTTTGGGGAACTATTACTACATTGGCCATTAGGGATATTTTACTTCCCTAATAAACCCTATGGTGAGGAGTTTTGTTACCTCGTCCTTGATGAATGCATGTGTTACCTCAGACTAAGGTCTTCTTTTCTGCTTTACCGGTTTGAACCTGGGGTCGACGCTTAGTCTATGGGTGTTTATCTCCGGCGGGATCCCTTTCATGTCTAAATGGGACCAAGCAAAACAATCGACGTTGTTGATAATAAATTGAACGAGTTTTTTCCTGAGTTTGGGGGTCAATCTCGTTTCCAGGTATACCTTTCGATTCGCGAGGTGGTCGATTAAAATATCCTACTCCATTTCTTCAATCGTTGATTCTGTTGTGTCCGATTCTTCGGGGGCAACGAAGGTTCGAGGGATGAGGAAGTATTCTTCATTATCCTCGGGAACCTTTTTGTCTTCTGTCTCCTCCGAGGCGGAGTATATGGGCGTCGGTGCCATGCCGTGTACTGCGACTTTCTTTTGTCGCGTGTTGCTCTTCGTACACCCTTTTTATGTCATCTTTAGTGGGGAACTTCAACATCTGATGGAGAGTCTATGGTACCGCACTCATGCTGTGTATCCATGACCTTCCAAGCAACGCTTGTATCTCGTGTTACCCTCGATGACATGAAACTTGGTATCCTGAACTGTACCGGACACATTGATTTCCCCCTTCGTCTTTTCACTCTTCATGTTAAACCCATCGAGGGCTCGAGAATCGGGTATGATTTGGTCGAGCAGTTCAAGCTGCTCCACTACCCCCGATGTGATTATATGGCCGAGCCACCTGGATCCACGAGCACATGTTTAATTTGAATGTCATTTAAGAGAAAATAAATTACCAGTGCATCATTATGTGGTTGGGCAAGGCTTCAATATCTTCTTCTCTGAACACAACAGTTCCCTAAAGTATATAACTTTGAGTTCACTCTTCCGTTACGACGGACACTTTGACCCGTTTGAACATGGGTCCTCGCGGGACATCGATTTCTCCAATAATCATGTGAATGGCGTGTTGGGGTTCTTCTGGCCCATTCTTCCTATTCGATTCTCTTTCTCAGAAGTCGTTCTTGGCTCGATCGTCGAGAAATTCTTGAAGATGCCCTTTGTTGATCAATTGGGCCGTTTCTTTTCGAGCGAGAGTTCTTTGCGCTTCATGTCGGTCTTCTCCGTGCACACTTACATTTGTATAGGGGCTTATATTGACATGCAGAGTGTTGCGTGAGCCCTCGTCAATGGGGATTTGTGCTCGTTCCCCTCCAGGGTTTTGCGGTGGTACACCGGCGCCTGAGGTAGCTGCATTGTTCTCTCTATGAAGTTCAATGCCGTTGTTTTCATGTGCATTTACTGAGTTAGACATTTTGACCTGAAATCAAAAATTCTTGGTCAAGAAAAAGTGTGAAGAATAACTTGTGTTTTCAAAAAACTAGCATTAAAACAATCACTATTATTTTTAGCTCCAAAGTGGGCGCCAAACTGTTTACCTTGAAAATGGTAATTACAATTATATTTGATTTTTTGGTTCTAAAAATATGTGATTTATTTTAATACTAGTTGTTAGGAAATAGATGCTAAATATAAGTAAAGAAAGTGTGATAATAACAAAGGAAAGTAGTGATATGCAGACCGAGCTATTGAGAGACAGGGTCTCGAGCTGGCCGAAACAGGGCCTCGAGGTCGAGCTTGAGTGCTTGACAGAGGGCGGTCGATGAAAATATAACAGTATTGAGGGCCTCGAAGATGGCCTCTTTATGATCAACAATGAGCAATAAGTGAAGAACTATCAATGAACACAATAAATAGAAAGCAATAAATCAATGGAACAATTGTAAAGAATGTTTGAGTTAGAGAGCAGAGAATGTTCTTCTTGTATTGAATACCATGTGTGTTACAAAATGACAAGGGTTACCTTTATATAAGAGGGGGAATAGTACTTGTGTAATTATTACAAGGAAATGCAGTCTGTACAGCTATTTAATGTCACAATACGGACTTGTATTATTCTTGCAGACTTGGTCAACTCTAGCCACATGCCTTTTGGAAATTTCTCGCCTTCTCATGACGGTCTCCGACTTATGCCGCTCCGAGGTCGAGCATGGGGGATCCTCGTTATGCTTCCCCGGTGTCGAACCTCGAACTGTGCCTCGAGCCCTCTGAAGATGGGCTACGGAATGCCATATGATCATAACTCTCCGATTTTAGCCGTATACACACATGATATTAAATTCTCCGAGTTTATACCCTCAAAGCTAGAGTTAAAACTGTTACTTACCTTAACAGTGTAAAATCCTACTACGGGATGTCCTCGCCTCTGGACTCAATCTCCAAAAGCTTCGAATCTATCCATAATCAGAATAATACTATCAACATAGGCTAAAGAATCAAATTCCACAAGAAAAACTACAAAAATAGGCTAAAAATCGGTCCCCGAACCCACTTCTCGAAACCAATCAAAAATGAAAGAATTACAATCCTCTTCCTCTCCCGAGTCTAACCATATAAAATTCGTTGAAATCTGACTCCATTTGCATTTTACCAAAAAGTGTTAATCTTGTTCTTAATACGAATTAATAAGTAAAATAGAGGGTAAATTCTAAGCAAAGATAATTAATTTTAGATCAAGGAATATTTGGATAAGACCAATCGAAAATAGTGAAGTTTGCGGAGCTGCCAAAATTAGAAAAGACGTCGAGTAGAAAATCCGAACTGAGGCAATCTTAAGAGAGGTTGCTGCAATTTTGAGACAATTTTATTGTCATTTTCAGAAATAGAAAGTCCAAAATTTAAGGAACATGCTTACATCTTATGGGAATTTCTGAATTAAGCTTCAATCTTTCATTACAATCTAAACTGAGTTTAGAAAAAATCGTTGCTAATTTTGAAGATCAATGACCAAATGTCACTGTTGTTTAAATTTTGTTGCTTGTGGTAACCAGAAATTGGCAACATTTAACATCATCTTTTAAATGGTGATGAAAATGATTTTTGGTGATATTTATAATAGTGATGAGTTACAAAGGGGTTTATTAATAATGATAAAATAGAGAGGAAAGAATTATGTTCAAGGTAATTTCTAAATGGAGGTGTTGTAATTACCCAGGAACAGAACCAATTGGCTAATGTTGCTACACTTCGAGCTAGATCTTTGAACTCTTGTGTATATTTCTCCATATATGTGTATAAATATGTGTGTAGGTATAGAGAAGGGGGAAGAGAAAGTGCGAGGTGAAAATCTGAAGATTCTCCATCGTTTCCGGCGAGTTCACTGGTGGAAATTCCATCCATGGTTATAACAGTGAGAAGGAAAATAGGAGAGAGAGAGAGAGAGAGAGAGAGAGAGAGAGAGAGAGAGAGAGAGAGAGAGAGAGAGAGAGAGAGAGAGAGAGAGAGAGAGAGAGAGATCAGAGAAGCAATCGGGGTGGACTTCGGGTCGGGCAATATTTTTTTTGAAGTGAACCAGGTTAAAAAAAATGAGATGGGTCGATTTAATATGTGCACGAATGTAAAAAAGGCACGGGTTTGTGCCATGTGTCCCCTCCGTCAAAGAAGGGGTATATGTGTTCGAATAGTAAGATGGTAGGGAGTTTTATGGTCCAATAGTATAACAGAGGATAACTTTAAATAATTTATCATAGTAGAGGGACAAATCAGACCCTTTTCTGTTAAAAATAAGTAAGGTTATTTTAGTATTTAATATATATTTTTAAGGATATTTTTGGTAAGAAGAAAAGTCAAAATTATTTCTGCTTCTGGGGAGAAGCTACTTTGTTCTACTTCTTCCCAAAACCACTTTTTTTCTCTCGAAAAATTTGGCCAAACACCTTAAGATCTCATTTGGCTAAGTTGCTAAAAACTACTTATTTTGAAAGTACTTTTATCCAAAAGTGCTTTTCGAAAAAGTACGATTAGCAGTTAGCGTTCAGCCAATTGGTTTGAGAAGTACTTTTTGCGATATTTGATAAGCGAATTGTGTTTGGCCAATCTATCCAAAAAGTACTTGTGAATGTCAAATTACGATAAAGGACAATAAATATTAGTTTACATTAGCATTATTTAAAAAATAGAAATCTTAAATATTTATTATGAAAAAATTTAATTTTTATTTTTATTTAATTATATTAAAGTATAAAACATAAAGTAATATATACTACGATTTTAATCAATATAAATTATAAGTATATAAAGCAATAACATTAGTAGGAACACATGTTCTTACAAGTTCCATTGTATAAAAAATATTATCAATTCTTGAGAAAAACAAACTCGGTAGTATTGCATCATGTCAACTATATTATATGCATGCACACCAATAAAATATATAAATAAAACTACAAAGTGGAGATCATATAATATTGGTTTACTATAAGAGAAAAAAAAATCATACCTTGCGAAGAAAGTGCTTGGATCTAGTGATTAGCCTTGTTATTTTAAAGACTAATAGGATACGAAGAAAAGAAGAAACAACAGAAGAGAAAAGAAGATATATATTTATTGTAGAGAGATTATTCCAAATAAGAATGAAAGAAGAAAAATTAAATACGGTAAATGTAAAAAATAAAAATAAAAAATAAAAAGAGAAGAAGAAAAAAGGGATGGTAGAAAGAAAAAAAAGTAAAGGTTAAATTAATAAGGGATGATTGAAGAAATATAATTTTATAGTTAGAATATTTTTGTCTTGAAAAAATTAAATTTTGCTTCTGCTTCTTGAAAGAAGCTAGAATTTGTAAAAGTAGAAGCATTGCTTCTGCTGGTGCTTAAAAGCACTTCTCTGTTCTAGCCAAACACCTTATATTTTCAAAGAAGTACTTTTTGGCAAAAAAATTACTTTTGACCTCTTAGAAGCTTGGTCAAACAGTCTCTAATAGCCTGTTTGGCCAAGCTTCTCAAGAGCCTAAAAGTGCTTTTTTTTTTCAAAAGCACTTTTTTCCCCTAACTTGAGGTGTTTGACCAAGCTTTTTTGGAAGAAAAAAGTGCTTTTGGGAAGAAGCAGAAAAAATATCTTCTTCCCAAAAGCAAAAACAGAAGCAGTTTTGATTTTTCTTCTTACCAAGAATACCATTAACAAAATATAGTATATACCAAGATAACCGTTAAACATAATACTTAGGATATTAATGTATACATATTTCTTATTATTTTTAGGATAACTTTCTAATATATATTGACTTTAGGGATGAATATTTGTATATTTTGTTAAAAGAATTAAGTACTTTTAAATTTTATTTTCATATTTTACTTAAGTAAAATGAAAAGATTTAATTATTTCATGTAATAATAAAATTTTGAAATTATTTATTTACTTATAATATTAAATATTAAATAAATCTATTCTTGTCCTTATTTGTAATTTGATACTTAAAAACACTCTCTGAAAAGCTTGGCCAAACACAAATTATTGCTCAAAAGTGCTTTTCAGAGTGATTAGCCAAACACAAACTGCTTCTCTCCAAAAGTACTTTTTCAAAAGCACTTTTGAAAAAAACACTTCTCAAAATAAGCTGATTTCTCCAGCTTGGCCAAACAGGCTATAAGTTGAGAAAAAAAGTACTTTTGAGAAAAAAAAAAGGGCATTTTCATCTATACCCGCTTTTTGTGTCACGTTTTAACTTGTGTCGGCTTTGCAAAAAAAATTGCAAGTGTACCCGTTTTTTCGCATAACTTCAGCATACAGGGCTGAAGTAGCAATTGCAATCATGCAAAACTTCAGCATTCTAGTAGACGGGCCTGAAGTAGCAAGTGTGCTAAACTAAGTGTGCTGAAGTTTTTGTTTGTAATTGATGAAGTTAAGCATAGTAGCTGAAGTTTTGTTCTCTATTTGCTGAAGTTTTTGTTTAACTTGTGCATGTCTTAACGCAAATATTTTGTTTGTAATTGCTGAAGTTTTTATTTTTGTAACTGGCGAACTTCAGCTCTGATAAACATATTTATGGCAATCATCCCGTGAACTGAAGTTCCATAGCAACACCAACAACAACAGAAGAAAGAAGAAGAAGAAAGCGAAGGAGGAGGAGAAAGATGACTGAAATTATTTAAAAAGTGGCTACAAGTTAAAATTTTTTAAAAAAATGGGTATATGTCAAATGGCAAATAGGATGCCCCGTATAATTTTTACGGAAAAAGCACTTTTAGCCTTTGGAAAAACGGGCTTAAACCAGCCTTACGAGTTCAACTTCTACTTTAGTGCTCTAAGGCTTGAACCAGCCTTGTCTAGGACTTCAATAAACTACTCCACCTCTAGTAAAGCAAAGTTGAACTCGTAAGGTACTGAACCACATAAACCAAACTGAAAACTAAAAAAAAGTAAAAAATAGAACCATACCGAATTTATTTTGATATGGTATTGATATATTATTTTTAAAACCGAAAATTGAAAATACTGAAACAAAATATTTCAAAGCCATGCCAAATCGATGGATGACCAGCCTCGAATAGCTACATGACTAGTAAGATCAATAAGCTAAAAGAGACAAACAACTTAATGAACTGAAAACTTATACGAGTTACATATCCAAGAGTATCCAGGAGATTTGAATACAAAGGAGATGCCTAAAAATATAACCTGTTCATTCTGTAATGTTAAAACAGTATCTTGCAGAAATACAGGGTAAGATTGCGGATAATAGACCCTTGTGGTCCAGCCCTTTCCCGGACCCGTGTATAGCGGGAGCTTAGTGTACCGGACTGCCTTTTATTCTGTAATGTTAAAACAGAGCTTAGCCTCATCCCAGGGGCCATTAATCTCAAACTTGTACTCTTGAATCCTTATCAACCAGTATGGACAAACCAAATTGACGAAGACAAAAATGCCCAAAAGCAAAATGAAAAGCAACTTATGCAACTGGTAAGTGAAAATTAGTGTTAGAACCAGTAACTGAAGGGAAAAGCAAATATGCAGCTTAAAAGAACGCTTCTTCACACAATATGTGACTAAAGGAGCAAAGAGGAAAACTTGCAAGGAGAATAGCACAATAGCAAAGACATGAAGCCTCGATGGAAGGCGAGAAGAAATCAGAAGTGAAGCCACGATTGACGCATTCAGAGATATATTGCTTGTCAGGGTTGGATTTTCTAAAGCTCCAGGAGCCTTTACGGTGGACCCTGAGTAATTGTGAAGGAAGAGATGGAGTATGAGAAGGGAAGCTGTTAGCGCCCATATAGAATTCGAGCTTATGGACCTAGTAAGTGTATGGTAGATAGGAGACAGCATATACAAGGCAGTTATGAAGAAGGTATTCTTTAGGAGATAATTGAGGAGGAGATTAAAGGGTATCATGTCTGCAGTTAAGAGCAGAATAAGGAAACCCGAACCAAGAAGGCTGACATTCAAGAGTAAAAGATATTTTTCGTTCAAGGTATTTCTGAGGGTATAGGTCCAAACTAAAACCACAAGGGCAACAATGCAAAGGTATTGTGAGATTGAGACTGCGTCAAGCACCACCTTCAATAAGTCTCTTTTGACAACATTAGCATTCATGATCATTTCCTCCAGGAAGGACTCATCTGTGTGATTGTCATCAAAGCCAGGTTGCATCCCACCATAAACAACTTTTCTCCATTTTGGATGGGTTAGAGAAGAGCTCCCACTGATGCTAGCTTCCATTCGTATCATACAACTTTACTCCACAGCATCTACAAATAATTATTAGATGACAGTCAGCGCTAAGGGATCCTAAATCATAATCACTCTCTTATAGTTTACATGACAAGTTAGAGATGAAAAAGGGAAAACACAACAAATAATGCAATCTTGCTTAGGGTCTGGAGCCACGTAATATTTTGATCAACATTCATCAATTGACATATACTTAGGTATCAAGAACACACTGCTTCAAGTAACTGGACACTGCTGTCTATTGAATAATTTTCAAGCTCGGTAAAAACATTGCAGACACTAAAATTCAACGATAAAAAGAAGATACAGAGCTACAAAAACTCTTTATTTTGCAATATTAAGCTTTCTCGAATCTGATAGAATAATACATTTTACACTTTTGCATCACTAACTCCTCTTAATTGGTAAAGTGTACTCTTGATATCTTCAGATTTTGGACTAGAGTAAAGCCTATAAGTTTCTCTCAAAGTGTATGATATAACCTCTTTATACTCCAATGAGATTTTTGTATCAATTCATAAGTATCAAATGGAAAAAAACATATCAAATGGACAAAGTTATATATATATGTATATATACATACAACACACACACACACACACACACACACACACCTTTAACCTCAAAAGAATCCCATCCTAGCCCCACAACTGGATGAGCCCCTCTAGCGAACCTCAAGATAATGCTGGATGATTTATCACTATATTTTAGAAATATCCTGTTGTGATGTCACTGAGAACCAGAAGAAGTGAACTGTACCCATATCTTATACCATTATGATTGCACCATCAATCATTGCTATTGGCAAGGAAATCACAAGTAGAAAAGAAAAGAGCAGGAAGCTCAGATAACTACTACAAAATGCTGAACTCAGGAGATAGAGCTGACAGTTTAGTTTTTTTCAACGTCTATCTTGAATGAGTATTGGAATGATATGGGCCTCAATGGAGTGGGATTGATAAAGATGATTAGACTCAAGATATTTAAGCATTGAGCATAGCTGATTGAAGATCTATCTTGTATGACTGATAGCATTACCAACCAAAAAAGGTGTAGACAATTCACACAGAAAATAAGATAAACTGTAAGTAATGGTGAAGTCAGAACAAAGTTGATTGAAAAATTCAGGATGATGAAAGATATCAAATATTTTAGGGTCAGAGTGCTGACTATATGACATTTATGGAGTTACCTTACTTTAGACTCTTACGGTTAAATTTGTTATGTCTCTGTGTTGTGTGACGTTTATGGAGTGTAAATCTGATTATCACACAATGTTTCCAAAATATTTGGCCACAATGGTCTGTTCACAAATAATTTTTCAGCAAATTCCACTTGTCTCTTAAGTTTCGGCCTTTAATTCAATTATCATATATTCTTTTTTCGTATCTATCAATCATTTGTATTCTTGGTCATTGTTGAAGAATTTACACTGGTCCTTAAGTGGAGAAGGGTAGAGGAATGGGCCCATTATCCTCAAGTTTCAAAGGCTGCGGTTGGTCCTACGGATTGGCCTCAAACGGATTTCTGGATCATCAAAAAAGAAAAGAAAAAGAATCTGGCATGACCAACAAAAGATTTAAAGAGCACTCACTGGCATCTGTTAATCTGTTATAATCTACTTTTGATGAGTAACTGACATAAATCTTATCCATATCAAATTAGCGAACTCGGAAAGCGTTATTAAATACCTTACAGCTAAAATGTTAAGCAAGTCGATCACATAAACTTTGGGTCAAACTTTCACTGTATAATCTAAAGCAAATAAACTAGAAAAATGTTGACGGCAATGATATCAATGGGGTCCTCTGACTCAGGGTGAGAGTATACTGCAGCATATGTTTTATGTGGCATAGGAAAGGATCTTGACAAAGGAAGCAAGGAATAAAATCTGAAAAAAACAAGAGAACTATAGGCCATGATACATGTAAAACCTTTTAAGGATTCAAGGGAACACTGTGACCAAATGGACTGACATATACGCCCCGAAAAAAATATATATCACTGGAGGTTTTTCATATACAATTATAGCAACAAGGGGAAACTGAAACACTAGG
>ML319898.1:0-46709 GCA_005239505.1 Nicotiana paniculata
TGTCACTTTAAGTGGAAAAACTCCCATACCCCTTTTGGGGCGTATGATTTGGGAGGTGTGACACTAGGACCCACTAGTATGCCTTACGTATTGTACCTGTGATCCTGCCTGTAATATTAAACTGCTAATATAATCGAAATCGTAATTGAATATCTGAAGAAGGTCAGAGTTCATTTTCTAATCATCTAGAAAGAGAATTGATTCCTCTGTGGATAATTGTATACCTGACAGACTTATATTATGGAATATCATTAAACTTGGCAAATGAGTTTCAAAACAACGATTTAAAAACTATAGCTCATGTTCCTTTAAGAAGAATTTTACCACTTTCCTGAGAAAACTGCTTTCTTGATAAAAACACGGATTTATTATGTTGATATGTGTACATATGAGCACATGAGTCGCATGTATAATCTGCGAGCAGACTAGCCTTATTATTTGTATGTATAACCGCGTCGTATGATCGATTCGCGAGCGGGGCAGATAGATGCATCTATGGTTCGAGCCGTTCGACCCTCGGCAATGCACAGTTTATTATTATTGGCCCGCGCCGTTCGACCCTCGGCATTGCTTGCGCATGATATTTACTGCGTAGTTGCTATGATTTTTGCCTAATTACTGGCCTGATATATTAAGTTGTCAATTAAAATGACAGAGATTTAAAGTTATTAAAAAGATTTTGGAAGAAGTTGTTCCTTCCCGTCGATTAATTGTTATTTGATTAAATCACCCATGTTGATTAATTGTTATTAATATGACGAAGATATAAAGTGTTAAACGTGAACGGAGTTGATAATATTTATTTCCGATTTTAATAAATTGCCTATGATAATCATGCTTAGTGTCGCACTTAAATATTCTAAATTGACCTTTAGCAAGTGTCTAATTTGACCCCTCGTCCCTACCTCTCTGAGGTTAGGCGGACGACTTACTGAGTACACGTTGTTTTTGTACTCATGCTACACTTGCTGTGCATCTTATTGCACATGTACTTTCATAACAATGTGGAGGATTCGGAGACTTAGGCGAGCTGCATCATCCGGAGGCGATCCGCAGCTGGCAGAGTCTCCCTCGTACTGTATTTACTTTCATTTCTAAACTTCCTTGTCCAATTTGTATTTCGGACAGGCTTTGTGATGATTGAATAAATTCTTAGAAATTGCTCATGTACTTGTGACACCGGGTTCTAGGATGTGTTGGATATATATTTGCTAAAGTGTAATACTTAAACTATTGTTTTACTTAACAAATTTTTATTTAGTTAATATGTAATAAAGTGCAAGGAAATATTTTTCATAAATGTTTAAACTGGAAATTATTTCGATTAATTAATAATTGGCTTGCCTGACAATGATGTCCGGTGCCATCACGACCTTGTGAATTTTGGGTCATGACAATGTGACATGAAAAAAAATAATAAAAAAAATTGCTTTGAAAAAAAATGAAATGGTCATTATATGAGGGAAATACTTATGAAACAATTGATGAAAAGAGGGATGAAAAATAAAGTGAAGAGATGAAAATAATAGGTGATGAAGTTTAAAAGTGCAAAGTGCTTAGGGAAGTGTAAGTCACAATCATATAGTTCTCCTACCCATCCCTAGCCAATATTACAACCTGTTAAAGTCCTAGTTGATTCTATTTGAGCACACTTGATTAGTATAGATGTACATAATGGGCAAGCCTATGGTTTTTTGTGCATACATATGAATTCATTTATGAGTGCGAGAGTTGTTTTTTGATGCTAAGTCCTTGAATTGTATTCATTCTTTGATTTGAGTGTATGGACTATTATTCTTGTGAGGACACTTGTTTCATAATAGATATGTGATGTTATTAGCTTCTTTGACCGAGTAGGTGAGCGAACTTAAATTTGATAAGTTAGAGTCCGTTTCTGAGGTTAGGAGGTTAGAAGTTTGTTGTTGTTTGTGACTTGTATATCTTGCATGATGATCAGGAAGTGTATATCTAATGGTTTGAGTTGCTATATGGCCTAATTGTTAGTATCAACCGAAGTGGTGGTGTTCCTAGGCTTGATTTATTGAGAGTGGTTTTAATGCTTACTCGAGGACAAGCAAGAATCTAAGTGTGGGGTGTTAATGTTCGGCCAATAGTGCATATATTTTCTCATTGTTTCCTCATGTTCTAGTACTTTTAATCGTCTTTTGAGTATTAGTTATATACGTTATGCTTAATATTATATTTTAACTGTACAAAAATAAAAATATGTGAATAGGAAAAGATATGGAGCAAAATTAAATAAAATACGAAAAAAAAATTAAAATAATAAAAAAAAAGGGACACCTTTGGGTTTTGACCCCCAAGTGGAGACAAAACAAGAAAGATGTATAATACAATTGCATTCAAAATGCAAGGGATGAAAGTAACGCTAAGGAATTGAACGAAAAATTCACTGTTTTCGAAGCCCGGGCAAAGTTCTTTCGGCCATACACGACTTCAGCTCGTGTAAAAGGAGTTCTAAACCTATTTCAGAGGATATCGAAGATAATTTGAAGGACAATTCACGTGGGGAACACACACAACACTTTGGAGGAGGCTTCTAAATAGTTTTTCTTCCCTTCTCTTTCTTTAATTTCATAGTTTATTAGTTCTAGAGTTTTGGGTGCTGCATGAACGTTGTAGTTTGAATCTTGAATCGTTTTTATTATTTTATCATATTAGTTTATTTATTCAATCTTGTGCTTAATTGTTTGATTGCTTGATCACCAGTTAAATACTATCTACGAATCTAGGATTGAACTCGGGCGAGGGAATTCTAGATTGCATATAAGATTGAGTAGAGCAAGATCTTAACTCTGAGGGGGGATGAATTTGTGGTTAGAATAGGAATATACCTAATCTCCTTGCTTGGTTACTATGTAGGAATTATTAACGCGTTCTTGTTAATTCTAATTCCATAGGAATATAGGCGTTAGGTTAGCTTGAATAGACGGGTAGTACTTCGGAAGAAGGCTACGAGTAATATTAACCCTGTCAACCAACAAACTGGATATATTAATTAGACAATTTAAGTGGAAGACTCAACGAAATTTTTAGCTAACCCATAGCTCTAGAATATTCACTCATATTGAGTTTGTCTTTAAGCTTGTCGTAGTTTTCTTTAATCTCTTAATTTGTTGCTCTAGATTAATTTTATTTAAATATTCATACGTAGGATTCGCTTGAATAGATTAATTGTTTGGGTTTAGTTTAGTTGATAGTTAGTCACAAGTCCCTATGGGTGCGATATCTAGACTTACAATCCTATATTACTTATCGACCACGTATACTTGCGTGTGCGTTTGGGAGCAACAAAGTTCATACACAAGTGCATCGAACTCTAGTATATTATGCTAGACCGGTCTCTGTTGCAGCAAAATAGTGATTATTTTTCAATGACTTGGCAAACATTGGCTATTTTCGAATGACCCTTCCGAAAACTGGCTAGCCCGTGCTATTTTTACTTGAATGTGAGAAAATTATCAAAACCCGTTTCATTTCTTAAACAATTTATTTAACAGATAATTTATGCAACGCCAATATTTTATAAAATAAAATAAATGAATTTATTCTAAAATAGATTTAAAAATTAATGTTCGATTTGAGATCGAGAATTAGAAAGTTTTAACTTTCAGGCTCCAAACTCCTTCATTCTGTTCTAAAACGAAGAAAATACATATAACAGTGAGTCAATTTGAATTTTTGTTTTGAAAGAGTCAACGTAAACCAAAAATCTATCATCATTGAGAATTAAATAACTTCAGAAATAGATTCTCAGAATTTCCATGATAGAGAGTGACCACTGAAAAATTCAATCTAAACTTTCATAGAACCCTTAAGTATATCATTAATTTCTTACCTAACAAAGTCATTCTAGGGCCCCTAAATGACTCACTTAATTTAATATATACACATATCTACATCGTATTCTTTCGGATGCGGCCTTTTCGAATTCTGCGAGAACACGAAATATCTTATACACGAGACTGTCCTTTTTTATTTAGTGAATTTTATAATACCATAGATTCTCTCCTAAGTATCTTACTCTATGTAAAAAATATTAGATTTAAAAAAAAATAATATATAGCTAAATGAACGGTCAGATACATTGAAAATACTATTAATATATAAATACACCTAGTGTACACATAAGAACTTCATTATGGCATTAGAGAAATTATTTCATCTCTATAATTCAATCCTCCTTACATAAATAGAGAAGGGAGTTCTATTCTTGTATGTCCAAAAATCAGTCTCAAAAGTCAAAGTAGATGTTGGAACAAGTGCACTTTTTAGTATATTTACATAGTTTTATTCTAAACCATTTACATGTAAGTTATTGCTTGATCGTGTAAATATTATTTTACACCACACCTACTTCCTTATATACAAAATCACAGAATTTTTAGTATTCCAAAATCCAAAAAAATACTCTCTTGCTTCCCTTCTTCTTTCAAGAAAAAATTAAACATGTCATCTTCATCTCCCTTCTCTTTCAACATAACAAAACCATCAAAAGTTAGTACACCTATTGATGATTTAGCTCTAGTAAAAGCAGCAGCATGGGCTTTGTATCAACATGGATCGGACTCCAATGATCGCGAATATTTTCCCGTGCCCTCCATAACAGAAGTAAGCCTTGATCTGTTTACTCCTTTTAATAAGATCGGGATAAAGAGTGACTTTTTAGTGAACCTTGAAGATCACCTATCACGGAATAAAAAGATACAAGAACCATCAAAGTACAAGTTACAAGTTATTAAGGAAGTTCAAGAAATACAAGACTCACCAAATAATGTTCTTGTTCCAGTACAATTACTTAGTACTACTAATTATTGTACTAATATTATATCCCTTCTTGATAAGTATGAGATTGAAAGAATCTCAAGGGAGTTAAATCAATATATAGAAACTAGTCATGCTGATTATCATGAGAAAAAAAATAATAGTGAGAAAAAGATCAAGAAATTTAAAGGGTTGTTGTTTAGATATAGGATGATAATGAATAAGTGTGGTTCATGTTCACATGATGTAGTGGAGAGAAGAGCTTTCAGCAATTCACAACTGCCGGAAAAGCATTATTCGCCGGCGCCGGTGGTGAAGTTTGCCTCCTGCCGGCCATGGAGAAAGCATGTCTAGTTGGTTCATTGTTGTTCACGATCAGAGGCGAATTCATAATTTTCATTTAATAGTTTCGATATTTAAGGTCTTTAGCTTGGAATTCAATATATTTTTAAAATTATGAGTTCAAATTTAATATTTTGTTGAAAATTTTAGAACGTTTTTTCATATATATATATATATATATATATATGTTATGTCGAAAATATTAAGTAGGGATGAAAGCGTTGACTAGATCTAATTTTTTGTGGTTTAACTATTCGTTATCGAAAATTCAATGGTCGACTAATCTGCATTTGTGTCACATAGGCCCTACTAACCATCATTCAGAAATTAATTTGAATACAGTCTTATTAAGGATGGTGAATTGTTGGAGGTTAAGAATAAATGGTTCTGTTCTTTTGCTACTTCAAATGTATTTTTCTTCTATAAATTTAGTCTGGCCAAAATGGCTTTTTAACAATTCAATTCAAATTTTCGTTCATTCTAATATAAATGTGGCAAGTTGCTATTTAATTATTACTTGAAAGTTGAATGATATCTTCTGCAGCTAATCATGATAAATGCTTTATTTGTGTGGGGTTTGATTGTTTTAAAGTCAAAGTGCTCATAAATAAAGGACTATATAGGAAACAAAGGACATCTAATCTGTTACATGGAAAAAAATGGCAAATGATTTTTCATATATTTAATGGAAAAGGGCCAAAAAGTGCCCCATCAAGTATGAATATTGGTACAAAAATGCCCTGCGCCTTCCCATTTGAATAAAAGTACCCCTATCGTTATTTTTTTGGCTCAACATTACTCTTACTACTAACAGAAAATTCTGGAAAAAAGTCAATTAATATTCACGTGTCACCATTCCATTGGCCTATCTTGAACTTCAACCAAAATATAATTAAAATCACATGTAACTCATTCGAATATTGACCCGTTCCAATTTTAAAACACAACTCGCCCTTACTCTCTCTCTCTTCTCCTCGTTGCTCCTTGGGCACACAGATCCGCCAGAAATAGCAATAAATACAGCAGCCCATCAAACTTGCAAATTATGGATTGAAAATTCTTTTTTTACTAGACTTAGCACAGTAAGCCAATCGAAAAAATTGAATCCATGATAACAAAAATGATTCAACAACAACAACAACAACAACAACAAACCCAGTTTGATCCCAGCATGTGGCGTCTGGGGAGGGTAGTCTGCACGCAAACCTTACCCCTACCTAATGCAGGTGGAGAGGCTGTTTCCAATAGACCCTCGGCTCAGGAAGGGCAAGAAGAAGAAGAGGGAAGCAAGGAAGGGAGAAAGATGGAAGAAAAAAAGATAAACAATATCCAATAATAGCAACACGGAATACAATACCTGAGGCGAGCAAAATCACATGCCATAATAAAATCAAAGAATAAGAAGGGAAATACATGTTACTAAGCCTATCGGTGAGCACTATAAACTACCTACTAACCCTCTACCTTAATCCTCGACCTCCACACCCTCCTATCAAGTGTCATGTCCTCAGTGAGCTGAATCAACGCCATGTCCTGCCTAATCACTTCTCCCCAGTACTTCTTAGGCCTACCTCGACCCCTTCTCAAACTCTCCATGGCCAACCTCTCACACCTCTTGACAGGGGCATCAATGCTTCTTCTCCTAACATGTCCGAACCATCTCAGCCGTGACTCCCGCATCTTTTCCTCCACGGAGGCTACTCCCACTCTGTCCTGATAACTTCATTCTTAATTCTATCTCGCCAGGTAGACCCAGACATCCATATCAACATCCTCATCTCTGCTTCTCTCATCTTCTGCATGTGAGAGTTCTTGACTGGCCAACACTCAGCCCCATACAGCATAGCGGGTCGAACCACCACTCGATAAAACTTACCCTTATGTCCTAACGGCACATTCTTATCACATAGAACACCGAAAGCGAGCCTCCAATTCATCCACCTCGCTCCGATGCGATGTGTAACATCTTCGTAAATCTCCCCGTTACCCTGGATAATAGACCCGAGATACTTAAAATTTGCTCTCTTGGGGATAACTTGAGCATCAAGCTTAACCTCTACGTCTGCATCATGGGTCTCACTGAATTCTTACTCCAAGTATTCTGTCTTGGTTCTACTCAATTTAAAACCTTTAGACTCCAAGGTCTGTCTCCAAACCTCCACTCTCATGTTAACTCCTCTACGCGTCTCGTCAATCAACACTATATCATCGGTAAATAGCATGCACCAAGTCACCTCCCCTTGGATGTGACGCGACAATACATCCATCGTCAAGGAAAATAAAAATGGGCTAAGAGCCGATGCAACCCCATCACCACAGGGAAAAGGTCCGAGTCACCACCCACAATCCTCACCCGAGTCTTAGCATCATCATACATATCCTTAATTGTCCCAATGTACGCTACCGAAACTCCGCTAACGTCCAAAAACCTCCACAGGACCTCACTCGAAACTTTATCGTATGCCTTCTCAAGGTCAATAAACACCATTTTTAAATCCTTCTTCCTTTCCCTGTACTGCTCCACTACTCTCCTTACCAGATGAATCGCTTTCGTAGTCGAACGCCCCGACATGAATCCAAACTGATTCTCGAAAATAGACACGCACTTCCTCACCCTGGCCTCCACCACTCTCTCCCAAACCTTAATAGTGTGACTCAATAACTTGATACCTCTATAATTGTTAACATTCTGGATATCACCCTTGTTCTTGTAAAGCGGAACCATTGTGCTCCACCTCCATTCTTCGGGCATCTTCTTTGACTTAAAAATAACATTAAACAACCTAGTGAGCCACTCCAAATCTGCCCGCCCCGCGCTCTTCCAGAATTCTACCAGGATTTCGTCTGGCTCCGTTGCTCTTCCCCTGCACATCTTACGCATCGCTCCTTCCACCTCCTCTACCGTAATCCTCCTACAGTAACCAAAATCTCGCCGACTCTCGGAGTGCTCCAACTCACCAGCACAATGCATCTATCCCCCTCATCATTCAACAGTTTATGGAGGTATGTTTTCCATCTTCTCCTAATGAGTGCCTCGTCCATCAGCACTTTACCATCCTCGTCCTTGATGCACTCGACTTGGTCTAAGTCACGGGCTTTCCTCTCCCTCACCTTGGCCAACCGGTACAACCTCTTGTCCACACCTTTTCCCTCGAGCTCCTCGTACAAACGAGAAAATTCTACGTTCTAGTCGTCGTAACTGCTAACTTTGCCTCTTTCTTTGCCTTTATTTAACACTCCCGATAAGTCTTTTTTTCTTCCTCGTTTGTACGCTCTACTAGCTTCAAATAAGCAGCTTTCTTAGCTTCCACTTTACCTTGAACCTCTCTGTTCCACCACCAGTCCCCTTTATGACACCCAAGAGAACCCTTTGTGACCCCTAAGACCTCTCTAGCAGCTACCCTAATGCAATCCGCATTCATGGACCACATACTATACGCGTCCCCCATACTCATCCAGGCCCTCATAGCCACTAACTTCTCCCCTAACTCTTGAGATTTTTGCTTGGTCAAGTTACCCCAATTGATTTTTGGTTTCCTGCATCCGCCCTCTTCCTCCTGCTCTTCTTGATCTCTAGGTCCATAACTAGGAGCCTATGCAGAGTCGTGAGGTTCTCACTCGGGATGACCTTGCAGTCAGTGCATAGACCTTTATCGCATTAACTGCAGAGAAAGTAATCAATCTGAGTCTTGCCCATTGAATTTCGGAAAGTGGCCAGGTGTTCTTCCCTCTTCGGGAAACTCGAGTTAGCTATAACCAAATCAAAAACTCTAGCAAACTCCAACAGTGAATTACCTCCTTCATTCCTATCCCCAAAGCCGTACCTGCCATGCACATCATCATAACCCCTAGAACTAGCCCCAATATGACCACTGAAATCTCCGCCAATGATTCAAAAGAAGAAAATAAATACTAGTGGAGAAATTATCAAAAAAATTACCGACTATTATTAGTACATCATATAAACCTAGTGTGTATGAAATGTGATAATATTACAATAACCGTTATACATAGCAGAAAAGCTTACATATTAATCGGACAAATAATGAAATAAATTTAAAATAGAAATATACATTACATAAACAATAAAAAAATTTAAAAAAATCCTCAGATTTTCATAGAGGAATGACAAAAAATAATGAAGCAAACCACCAGAAATTTCAAATAAAAAAAATACAATAATTATGAATACTCATTACTTAAACAAAAAGAATCTAAACTTTTTGCATAAAGAAGAATATGAAACTTCCTTCTTATCTTCTATAAAATTATTCTAATAGAGAACTCTATTTTGGGTTTGTTTCATGAGTCACGACCCAAATTCCCAACCTTTAGAATCGTGATGACGCCTAACACCACACTTGCTAGGCAAGCCAATGTTAGAGTTCGATTAGCTATTTTCCTTTGATTATCCATTTAAACATAATAAAATAAATTTAAAGTAAACTCAATCTAATGGTTTCCAAAGAATAACTCCAAATATAAAATAATAAACAAATAAATAAACCGAGCCATGAACTAATTATATAAATAACTCTAAGACTATCCCAAAATCTGGTGTCACAATTCACGAACTACTAAAGAATACTACAATTAATGGACTGAAAGAAATAATATAACTATTTTAGGAAAATTATAAAACAATCTCTACGAACTAGGAGAAGACTCTCGGGATCTGCGAACACCGGCAGATATACCTCGTGTCTCCGGATAATGAATAGGGGCTACTAAAAATCTCTACTGTTGGCCGGTACCTGGATCTGCACAAAAGAGTGCAGAGTGTAGTATCAGTACAACCGACCCTATGTACTGAGTAAGTGCCGAGCCTAACCTCAACGAAGTGGTGATGAGGCTAAGGCGGAGCAATTATAATTTAACCTGTGGCAACACATATATATATAATAACGCAATAAAACAATTCTACACAAACAAGAAAGTATAAACTGAAACAATAAATAAAATAACTCAGTCGCCTATTCCTGGCCTCAGCTGCCGCCAAAATTTCCCACAAGTTTCTAAATTTTCAAACTTTAATTTAAAAATAACCAAATGTGCAGGATATGGGAAAACAGTAGGATAAAACAATAAATTTTCAAATCTTTGTAATAAAATCAGTAAAGCATAATTATCCTCCCTTATCACTGTAATATATTTATATTCTCCCTGTCCACCCTTATCACAATCATATATATTTTCCCTGTCCACCCTTATCACAGTCATATGTATATATTTCCCATGTCCACCCTTATCACAGTCATATATATTTATTTCCCCTGTCCACCCTTATCACAGTCATATATATTCATTTATATCAAAACTTTCAGAATTCAGGCCAAGCCTTTCACAATACTTTTGGCTCAAAAGTCATAAAAAATAAACGGCAGTTCTCACAAATTTCATAAATAATATCTCATAATGAACCAACAGGAATATATATATATATATATATATATATATACACACATCTCGTAAAAACAATGTCAACCTACTCGGTCTTTATGTACCACAATGAAACCTAAGGAAAACAACTAATACTTTCCAAAACATGATTGCAACAAGGCTTACAACAATATAACAAGCCAAGTAATTATAGAAGACAACAAGGAACATGAAACAATTAAAAACATGAAGCAATTAGATTGGAAACGGGGAAGGGATCATGTAAACAGACAATTTGGTGGTGCATAGATACTCGTCACCTCACCTATACACCACTCACATGCAATTTCACATAACAATTTAGTTGGGGATTCCTATTCCCTCAAGTCAAGGTTAAACCAAACACTTACCTCAATTTCGCAGGCCACTCACTGTTCAATTATAGCTTTTTCTCTTTAATTCACCTCCAATACACTCGAATCTAACCATAATTTAACTTAATATAATTAATTAATGCTAAAGGAACTAACTTTACTGAAAATTATAATTTTTTCTAAGTTTTCTCAAAAAAAGTTAAAACCTGACCCTGGGCCCGCTTGGTCTAAGCTCGGGATTCGGACCAAATTACGTTTACCCATTCACCCACGAGCCCGATACAATTAGTTTCGAAGTCTGACCTCAATTCGAGGTAAAGATTCAATTTTTATAAAATTTCCTAATTCTACCCAAACCCTCAATTTTTACCATGAAAATTCTTAGTTTTTGATTTAAATGTGATGAAAAATATTGGGTAATTGAAAGAGTAAAGTTTAGAATTAATTACCAACAACTTGGGGATGAACTTTGATGAAGAAAAAGGGTTTTGTCCGTGTTTAAAAGGGTATTTATATAGCTGGGCAGGCCTTCTATGTGTTTGCATGGGCCTGCCCGCGTTCGCATAGGGTACTTGGGCTCCCCTCCCCCCCAGGCCCAATTAACCCAGTGCGTTCGCATAGCACAATGGGCTCCCCACTCCCCCAGGTCCAAATTACACTGTGTGTTCGCGGGGGTAGGGTTGCGTTCGCATAGAACAACTGGTGGCACTATGCGATCCCGGATAGGGCTATGCGATCGCATAACACTAATTCCCTGCGCATCAGAACCAGCAAAAACAATAATTTTCATAAGTGTAGAACACCCCGTGGCCTATCCGAAACCTACCCGAGCCCTCGGGGCTCTAAACCAAACATGCACGCAAACCTAAAATATCATACGGACTTGATCGTGCGATCAAATAATGAAAATAACATGTAAAACTATTAATTAAACCTCAAAACTCCCTATTTTCTCAAGAACACTTAAAGTTCATTATTTCTCAACCGGACGTCCAAATCACATCAAATAACCTCCGTTTTTCACCAAATTTTACAGTTAACGTTTAAATACTATAACAAATCCGTACCGGGCTCCAAAACCAAAATACGGGCCCGATACCAATGGTTTCCAACATTAATTCTTTTCTTTATTTCATTAATATTTCAGCAAAATAATTTCTTTCAAAAACTGATTTCTAAGGCTTGGGACCTCGGAATTCATTTCCGGGCATACGCCCAAGTCCCATATTTTACTGCGGACCTCCCGGGATCGTTGGAACACAGATCCGGGTTCGTTTACTCAAGATGTTGACCAAAGTCAACTATAATCAAATTTTTAATTCTAAAAATTATTATTTCTTATATTTTCACATAAAAGCTTTCAATTTCACGTTCGGACTGCGCACGCAAATCGAGATAGTTAAAATTAATCTTTTTATGGCTAATAAGCCTAGAATGGAGTCTGAATTCATAAAATGACCCCTTGGGTCATCACAATAATTGTAAACACGCACTCATAAAAAATGTTCATTAAAACGAAATGGTGAAAAGGTAGAGGTGAAAGAGAGAGTGTCACGATCCAAAATCCTAACTGAGGTCGTGATAGCGCCCAACAACGAGGTCAGGCAAGGCGACTCTAAATTCACTAAAGGTTCCATCTTATTAGTTTATACACTTTAAAAAAATACTCAGCTTTACTAATTAAAACGTGATTTGACAAGGATAGTTAACCAATTTTAATCAAAACAATCATGATGAGAAATGAGCCAATATGTATAGACACAGACCCGTAAACCAAAATAACAACTATGTGTGTGCCAGGAACTAGTGTCACAAGTCCTACGGGCATACTAACAGAATATACAAAACATAATACACAATCCCACTGTCTGAAATGAATAGACGGGAAAATAGTAAAAGAAAAATCCAAGGTGCCGCCGAGGATCGCCGGAGAAGCATCTCACCATGAAGTCGGGTCCAACTGAGACAGAATCGAGATCCGGTCTGATAACCAGATGCACCAGCCTCAGAACCTGTACAATTAAGTACAGAAGTGCAACATGAGTACATAAACAAATATGTACCCAGTGAGTATCCCGCCTAACCTCGAAGAGGTAGTGACGAGAGGTAGACGTGATACTTACTAGGGTCAACATTTATAAATAACATGATTTAATAGGAACTAGGCAGGCATAACAGTCGTAGAGGTCACAAGGAGATATATCATCAAGTATAGTTGTATTTACCTTTGAATGTAAAATTTCACTAACACATAATGTACTAAATTCCCTTATTAACATGAACCAGTTTTTATAATTACAAAAAATTCCCAGTGAATCATACAGCACATAGTAGGCCGGACACGTACGGCCGGAACGTCGCGAAAAATAAATATGCACTGCCGAGGGTCGAACAACTCAAATCATAGATGCATCTATCACCCCGCTCGCGAATTGAACATGCGATGCGGTTGACATAATAGTAGGGTTGTTCCTCTCACGAATCATACATGTGGCGCGGTGCCGCATACATACATAAATTATCAGAGATTATTCTTTAAGGCAAGAGCCTAAGCAATATATTTATGGACCACAACTTCCTAATATTCTCATTCCAAATCAAGGATAATAAGCAAATCAAGATACGTTTAGGAATACATGTAAGGCACATATATGCATGCTCGTGAGTCCTAGAACTACCCAACATAACATAGTAGTAGCTACGCACGGACTCTCGTCACTTCTTGCGTACGTAGCCCCCGCAAATAAGGACATGCAATTATTTATAATCACCTAGGGGACAATTCCCCCTTACAAGGTTAGAAAGGAGACTCACCTCGTGTCGAACCTACTCCCCGGACCAAGAACGCGCCCGAAACTCCAAACTCTACATACGAGGACTCGAAACTAGACAAATGTTATACAAATTCATTAATTCATGCTCAAACTATGGAGATTATCCTACTCATTTAGTAAATTTCCCATTCTTAAAGAAATTCTATAATCCAACCCCGGGCCCACATTCTCGGATTCCAAAAATTCTCGAAGGAAACACTCACCCATAGCCTAAGGATCATTAATATACGATTTCTACTTGATTTCATAGCTAATTCACGGGTAAATTCTCAAATTATTGAAAGCCCTAGGTTACTACCCCATTATTGAATTTCCACTAATTTAGGTAGTTAATTAAGCTAGTATTTCATGCATGAAGCTAATATTAGAGTGGAATTTACTTACCTTCAATAACCAGGTCGTTTGCCCCTCTAAAATGGTGGGAATCACCCCAAGGAAGAAGATGAAGATGAAGATGAGGGAAATGAGTTAATTCCCGTGTATAAAAACACACTGTCTGAACAACGTTTCTGCACCTGTGGCTAGAGGATCGCACCTGCGAGCAAAAGCTCGCACCTGCGGAAATGGACTAGGCTGCCTGGGCCCGCACCTGCGGAGTGGAGACCATACCTGCGGCTCCGCTCCTGCGGAATTCTATCCGCACCTACGAGAATAGGCCTGACCACTGGGGGTCGCACCTGCGAGGCTGGGACCGCAGGAGAGGTCCCGCACCTGCGACTGGGCAACCGCACCTGCGGTCACACCAGAACAGGTGCACCAGCAGCTAATGCAGCTGGTTTTTGGCCTCGTGTGGTGTCCGGGAGGCACCTGGGCCTACCCGAGCCCCCATCCAAATATAAAAACAAGTCCCAAATCATAATACGGACTCGCTTGAGCCTTCGAAACATCCAAAACAACGCTAAAACTCAAAACCACACCTCAATACCTCTAGAAACTTAGGAACTTTAAGTTTTCTAGACTTCGCTAACAACGCGCCGAACCGACCTATACTACTCGAAATAACACCAAATTTTGTAGGAAAGTCATAAACGACATAACAGAACTATTCCCGATCTCGAAATTTTATTCAGACCTCGATATCACAAAAGCACATCCCAAACCATAATAGGAACTTAAGGAAATCCTAATTCAATATTGGGCACCGAAACGCTCCTGGTTTATCAAAAACCCATTCCGAACACACGCCCAGGTCCGGAATCATCATACGAAGCTACCCCAATCGTCGAAACTCGATTCCGAGGCTGTTTACTAAAAATGTTGACCGAAGTCAAACTTGGCGTTAAAGGCCAACCTTAAGGAACCAAATGTTCCTATAACACTCTAAACGCCTCTGAATCCCGGACCACCAGTCCCCGCAAGTCATAAATCATAATAAGCTGCCATGGGGGGTTTTATTTGGGGGAACTGGGTCCGATAACACAAAATGACCGGTCGGGTCGTTTCATTCTCCTCCTCTTAAGCAAACGTTCGTCCTCGAACGAGTCTAGAATCATACCTGGAGTTCTGAATAAGTGTGGATATCTGCTCCGCATGTCCTCCTCGGACTCCCAGGTCTCCTCCTCGACTGGTTGGCCCTTCCACTGGACCTTTACGGCAGAAACTCTCTTGGACCTCAACTAGCGGTCTTGTTTATCAATAATAGCAACTGGCTCCTCCTCGTACCCCAACCTCTCATCCAACTGAATACTGTTGAAATCCACCACATGAGAGAAATCGACGTGGTACTTCCGTAGCATGGATACATGAAAAACTGTATGGACTCCTGATAAACTGGGAGGTAAGGCTAGCTCATAAGCAACCTCCCCAACTCGCCTCAACACCTCGAAGGGACCTATAAACCTCAGGCTCAGCTTGCCCTTCTCCCCAAACCTCATAATACCCTTCATAGGCGAGACTTTCAACAAGACCCTATCCCCCTCCATAAATGATACATCACGCGCCCTCTGATCCGCGTAACTTTTCTGTCTGGACTGTGCGATGCAGAGCCTCTCCTGAATCAACTTCACTTTATCCAAAGCATCCCTCACCAGGTCGGTGCCATATAAATTAGCCTCGCCAGGATCAAACCACCCGATAGGAGAATGACATCGCCGACCATACAAAGTCTCAAATGGGGCCATCTCAATGCTAGACTGATAAATATTATTGTAAGCAAACTCGGCCAAAGGCAAGAACTGGTCCCACTGACCTTCGAAGTCAATCACACATACACTGAGCATGTCCTCCAATATCTGAACTGTACGCTCCGACTGACCATCAATCTGAGGATGAAATGCTATGCTGAGGTCTATCTGGGTACCCATCTCACTATGTTGTGCTCTCCAGAAGTGCGAGCTGAGCTGAGGACCTCGATCTGATATAATGGACACCGGTACACCATGCAACCGGACTATCTCCCGAATGTAGATCTGGGCCAACCTCTCAGAAGTATAAGTAGTAGCTACTGGAATTAAATGCGCCGATTTGGTCAACCTATCCACAATGACCCAAACCGCGTCAACCTTTCGCAAAGTCTGAGGCAACCCAACCACGAAGTCCATAGTGATGCGCTCCCGTTTCTACTCAGGAATGGGCATCTGCTGAAGTAGGCCTCCTGGTCTCTAGTGCTCATACTTAACCTGCTAACAATTTAGACACCTAGCCACATACTCCACAATGTCCTTCTTCATTCGCCTCCACCAGTAATGCTGCTTCAAATCACGATACATCTTTGTAGCACCAGAATGAACAGAATACCGAGAACTGTGTGCCTTCTCTAGAATCCTCTCCCTCAGGCCATCAACCTTGGGAACACATAAGAGGCCCTGAAGTCTCAGAACACCATCCTCGCCAATAATAATCTCCTTGGCCCTGCCTTGAACCACTTTCTCTCGTAGCTCAGCCAAACATGGATCATCACACTGCCGAGCCTTAATCTCCCCCAATAACGAAGACTGAGCAACCACATGTGCAAGAACTCGACGAGGCTCTGAAAGGTCTAATCTCACCAGGCGATTAGCCAAGGACTGAACGTCCAAGGCTAGAGGTCTCTCCTCTGCTGCAATATAAGTCAAGATACCCATACTCTCCGCCTTCCTGCTCAAAGCATCTGCTACCACATTTGCCTTTCCCGGGTGATAAAGAATGGTGATATCATAATCCTTCAACAACTCAAGCCACATGCGCTGCCTAATATTAAGATCCTTCTGCTTGAACAAGTGCTGCAAGCTACGGTGGTCTTTATAAACCTCACAGGACACTCCATACAAGTAGTGCATCCAAATCTTAAGAGCATGAACAATCACCGCCAACTCCAAATCATGCACAGGGTAATTCTTCTCATGAACCTTTAGCTGGCGCGAATCATAAGCAATAACTCTCCCTTCCTGCATCAATACACACCCCAAACCAACGCGTGAAGCATCGAAATATACTGTATACATCCCAGAACTGGAAGGCAATACTAGAACTGGTGCCGAGGTCAATGCTGTCTTGAGCTTCTGAAAGCTCTCCTCACACTCATCAGACCATCAAAACGGGGCATTCTTATGAGTCAATCTAGTCAATGGAGCTTCAATAGAAGAGAACCCCTCCACAAATCGGCGATAATAGCCTGATAGGCCTAAGAAGCTCCTGATCTCTATAGCTGAAGTAGGACGCGACCAACTCTGAACCCCTCAATCTTCTCAGGATCAACCTTGATACCCTCTCTGGATACCACATGCCCCAAGAATGCCACGAAATCCAACCAGAACTCACACTTGGAGAACTTAGCATATAGCTTTTGTCCTCGCAAAGTCTAGAGCACAACTCTCAAATGCTGCTCGTGCTCCCCCAAACTACGTGAGTAAATCAAAATGTCATCAATGAATACAATGACAAAGGAATCAATATACGGCCCGAACACCCTATTCATCAAGTCCATGAATGTCGTTGGAGCATTATCCAAACCAAAGGACATCATCAGGAACTCATAATGGCTATATCTCGTACGAAAAGTAGTCTTCGGAACATCTGAAGCCTGAATACTCAACTGATGATACCCCGATCTCAAATCAATCTTAGAAAACACACGAGCTCCCTGCAACTAGTCAAACAAATCATCGATGCGTGGCAAATGATACTTGTTCTTAATAGTAACCTTGTTCAACTAGCGGTAATAAATACACATCCGCATAGACCCATCCTTCTTCTTTACGAATAGAACAGGAGCACCTCAAGGCGATACACTCGGCCTGATGAAACCCTTAGCTAACAACTCTCATTCCAGGAGTGAAAGAGAACCTGACTTGCCTCCTTCAACTCCTTCAACTCTTTCCGATCCATATGGTATAGAGGAATAGATATAGGCTGGGTGCCTGAAGCTAAGTCAATGCAGAAATCGATATCACGATACAGAGGCATGCCCGGAAGATCCGAAGGAAATACATCAGCAAACTCTCGAACCACTGACACTGAATCAATAATCGGAGACTTGGAGGTGGTGTCCCGCACGTAAGCAAAATAGGCTAGACAACCTTTCTCGACCATATGTCGAGCCTTCAAGAATAAAATAACCCGGCTGGCCGTACTAACTAAGGAACCTCTCCACTCCAGCCTAGGTGACTCGGGCATGGCTAGAGTAACTGTCTTGGCATGGCAATCTAGCACGGCATGATAAGGTGATAGCCAATACATGCCCAAAATAATCTCGAAATCAACCATGTCGAGTAATAAGAGATTCGCTCGGGTCTCGAATCCACAAAATGAAATCACACATGACCGACAAATCTGGTCTACAACCACAGAATCACCCACGGGAGTGGACACATAAATAGGAGAACCCAAGGACTCACGAGGGACATCCAGAAAATGAGCAAATAAGATCGAAACATAGGAATAAGTGGATCCTGGATCAAATAACACGGATGCCTCTCTATCACATACTATAATAATACATGTGATCACGACATCTGAGGCCACTGCATCTGATCTGGCCGGGATAGCATAGAATCTAGCTTGAGCACCGGAAGACTAAGCTCCGCCAGAATGAACAGGAGCTGGCTGACCTCCTCTGGCATGGATAGGGGCTGGCAGAGCTCCCCCTGCCTTGCCTCCACCTCTGGGATGACCTCCACCATTCTGTCCTCCTCCTTTGGGTTGACGAACCGTCGGTGCTAAAAATGTAGGCTGATAGCTCTGTTGAATGGCCTTGCCCTGAAGCCTTGGCAAGTCCTCCTCTTATGGCCCGGATACCCACACTCATAACATCTGGCTGGTGGCATGGCCTGTTGCCTTGAAGAGGGACCCTGGACAGCTAGGGGACAGTGAGAACTCTCCGGCATGGCACTGAAGTAAGGAATGAAAGAACCTTGATGATGGGAATACCCGCCTAAGGAACCCTGAATGGATGGTGGGCGGTAGGAACTCTCTGGCATGGCACTGAAATAGGGCCTCACTGGAGCACCACGGGGAGGTGGCGGAGGAGATGAATATGGAGGACTGCTAGACTGGCCTCTACCGAATTGACCTCTACCCCTGGCTGGGGAACCTCTGAAATCTCCTGAAAATCTAGCCCTCTTATCCTGCTGACCCTGCTCTCTGCCTCTCGAATGATAACCCTCAATCCGGTGAGCTATCTCGACCACAAGCTGATAGGGAGTCCCCATCTCCACCTCTCGGGCCATGTTAGCCCTAACACCTGAGTGCAGTCCTGCTACAAATCTCTGCACTCTCTCAGCATCAGTCAGCAATATCATAAGGGCATGACGGGATAACTTAGAAAACCTAGCCTCGTAATCTGTCACGGACATCTGCCCCTGCTCCAGCTGCTCAAACTGATATCGCAGCTCTTCCCTCTCGGAGGGAGGAATATACTTGTCCAGGAACAGCTGAGTGAACTGCTCCCAAGTGATGGTAGGGGAACCTGCTGGTCTACCCAGGATGTAGGACTGCCACCATCTGCGGACCCCCTCCCTCAAGATGGAAAGTAGTGAAGTCCACTCCATAGGACTCCAATATCCTCATGTTGTGCAGTCTGTCCCCTGCACCTGTCAATAAAGTCCTGGGCATCCTCGCCCTTTTCACCCCCGAAGATGGGAGGGTGCAATTGAGTCCATCTATCCAGTAACTTCTGCGGATCGCCATCCGCAGCTGGTCTGAGCTCCGATGCTGCTGCTACTGGCTGGGCTCCACCCACAGGCAGTGTACCCGGGTATGATGAAGTGATGCTGTCTGGCCTGCAGACTGGGCAGTAGGGGTCTGGGCTCCCCCTCCTGCCTGAGATGTGGCAGGATCTGTTGGAAATAAACCAGCCTGGGACATAGTGTCCATGAGTCGCATCATACGGCCCATGATCTCCTGGAATCCTGGCACCGTCATAAAGTCTACTGGAGTAGGACCTGTTGGGGGTGTCACACCTCCTTTTTCACTACCCCCGGAAGGGTATAAGGGATTAGGGAGTTTTTGCCAATTTAAGTGACAATCGAAATGAGATTATTTTATTTAAAATTCAGAGTCGCCACTTGGAATAATTTATGGTGTCCCAAGTCACCGGTTTAAAATCCCGAATCGAGGAAAAATTAACTCTGTTTTACAGTCCGTGAACACATAAATCCGGGTAAGGAATTCTGTTAACCAGAGAGAAGGTGTTAGGCATTCCCGGGTTCTGTGGTTTTAGCACGGTCGCTCAATTATTATTATTGGCCTATTTATCTGATTTTAAAATATTGTTTGAAACCTACGTGCATTTATTACTTTTAAACCACTTTCAATAATCTAATTGTTACACAACTAATTATTTGGTTACACATTGCGAATTGTGTCACAGAAACGGACCCATGATCCACAACGTGTTTATTTTAATTTTTGAAATTAGGGGTCGAGTGTGATGACCCAAAAGGTCATCTTGTGTAAATTTAGTAAAATCTGTGTTTCGAGGCCCTAAAAGCCTCCGTTAATCTTGCCTTGATGTGCGTGCATATCCCGAGCGTTTAGTCGGGAAGTCTTTATGTGGAAATGTTTTAAACTGTTAAATTTATGATAATTAATGGAATAAAGTTGACTTTTGGCAACATTTTTGGTAAACGAACCCGGACCCGTGATTGACGATCACGGAGGGTCCATAGGAAAATATGAGACCTGGGCGAATGACCGGAATCAAATTCTGAGGTCCTAAGCCCGAGAAATGAATTTTAAAAAAAATTGTTTTCTGAAAAAATAAGAAAGACTTTTGAAAATGAAATTTGATGTGAAATCTGGGTTATCGGGCCTGTATTATGGTTCCGATGCCCGGAACAGGTTCAATATGTGATGTGTGAGTTATTTGTAAAATTTGTAAAGAAACGGACTTGGTTTGACGTGTTTCGGACAAAAATCAGAATAATTGAGCCTTATGAAGTTTTAAGAAAATTCTACGAGTTTTGAGGTTTAATTCATTGATTTTGATGATATTTTGGTGATTTCAATGCTTGAATAAGTCTGTAGGATGATTTGGGAGTCGTGTGTGTTTTTGGTTTTGAACCCCGAGGGCTCGGNATTGGTCTTCTGCGATCGCAGCCTTCCTCCCGCAGTCGCATAGTAGTAGGTCCTTAAGCTCTGTGATCGCATCCCTTCTTCCGCGATCGCAGAGAACAAAATAGCCCAGTCATTTTAAAAGCCCCAAAACAGAAGCATTACAGGATTTCTTCCGTATTTCACCACTCTTCTTCTTCCCCACTTCCCTTAGGCGATTTTAGAAGACTTCCATCACCATAGCTCCATAGGTAAGTGATTCCAACTCCATTTTCTCCTATTTTTCTTCAACAATCACTAGAATCTAGTCCTAAAATCCTAAAATAAAAGTAGAAATTAGGGATTTTGGGTACAGTTAGGGCTTTGGGAATTTTGGGTAATTCAACCTCAATTTGGGGTCGGATTTCAAAACAAATCATATATTTGAACTCGTGGGGGTATGGGTGATCGGATTTTGGTTCGAGTCTCGTGTTTGGACCAAGCGTGCCCGATGTCGAATTTTGGTATTTTTGGAAGAATGCGAGGAAATGGAGAATTAGGCTATGAGATCGATTTATTGAGTCATTATTGATATATTTAAGTTAATTATGTCTATATATTGTTGTTCCGGAGTTGAATTCAAAGGGAAAGGCGATGTTAGAGGCTTGATTGCTATTTTTGGACCCGAGGTAAGTGTCTTGCCTAACTTTGGTGAGGGAATAAGTATTGTATGCTATGTGTTAAGTGTTTATCATGTTCGATGCATAGGTGAGGTGACAAGTACCTATGCATTATGTGTCAAGCATGCCCGTGGGTCTATTTTCGATAAAAATCTTATTATTACTTCCATGTTCGTTATAATATGCAATTGTCTCTACTTGGAAGTTGATTATTGTTGAAAGCTCTGGTTGATGAACTCATGATGTATTGGTTCGATTGAGAACCCAATTTTAAAGGATATATTTGAAATGATTAGTTATATATGAGACCCTTGCCAGGCAATCGTTATGTTATTGACTGATATTTTCCCCTTACAGGGTGATCTTGAATTGTATTTCCACTATGTTGCATTCCTTGCCATTGATATCGTCATTGGTTTCGTGAGGAAGAGTGTAAAGAACGATGGGTGATGCCGTGCCATGATTTACATTGATTACATCATGATTTGCATAGTGAGGAAGAGAGTAAAAGTACGAAGGGTGATGCTGTGCCGATTGATTACTATTTATGCACGAGGGACATTCCGTGAAATATTTTATATTGTTATGCACGAGGGGACATTTCGTGCCGTGATTGTGATGTTTTGATGCACGAGGGGACATTCCGTGCCATATTTTATATTGTTATGCACGAGGGGACATTCCTTGCCGTGATTGTGATGTTTTATGCACGAGGGGACGTTCCGTGCCATGTTTATGTTATTTATGCACGAGGGGACATTTCGTGCCATATTTTTATATTGTTATGCATGAGGGGACATGACGTGCCATTTCTTTTCACTGTTTAATTTGTGTTTTCAATCCCCGTTATTATTTCCGGATATTTTATACTGTTGTTTTCATTTCCGTCAGTTCAGTATTTGCTATCTCTTACCCCCAGCATGTTCTTCCCCGTAATTGTATTCTTGTTTAGTTTCTACTATACTATTGAACTGCACAGGTACAATTTGTTTTCGTGTCCTAGCCTCGTCACTACTTCGCCGAGGTTTGGCTCGGCACTTACTCAGTACATGGGGTTATTGTACTGATGTTACACCTGCACTTCTTCATGTTGTGCAGATTACGCAGCCGGACCCAGTGGACATCGCTAGTAGGAGTGTCCTTCAGTCCATTCCGGATGACACCAAGGTAGTTTCGCATGGCGTTCGTGGATCTCCATGTCGCTGTCAATCTTTCATTCTGTCTTCTATGTGCTTTCTAGACAGAGACATCATTTTATTTTCAAACTGTTGTTTTTAGTCAAATCTTAGACTAGTTCGTGAGGTTGTGACTCCAATTCTGGGTTTTGTACTTAAAGGGATTCCAGCGTTATTAGCTGTTGTTATTTAGATTTATGTTAATGCTTCCGCACTTTATTTCTTTTATCTAGTCAGTGTTGTTATTTTCATTTGATATTAAAGCAATTCAGTTAACACGTTGGCTTGCCTAGCGGGTGCAACGTTAGGTGCTATCACGTCCTGAAGGTAGGATTTCGGGTTGTGACAAGTTGGTATCAGAGCACTAGGTTGCTTAGGTCTCACAACTCACAGACAAACTTGGTAGAGTCTGAGGGAGCGATACAGAGACGTCTGTACTTATCCCCAGAGGCTGCAAAGTTAGGAATAACTTCACTTTTCTTTTTTTTTCTGTCGTGCGATTTGAAATTCTAAATGCTAATTGAGTTTTGATTCTATTCTCTCGCAGATGGCGAGAACGCGTGCTTCCTCATCTATCGATCAATAGCCCGACTCTCCTGTTGCAGCTCCTACGAGGGGTCGAGGCCGAGGCAGAGGCAAGGCTCAGCCCAGAGCAGCAACCCCAGTAGAGGACCCACAGGTAGACTTTGCCGGTGAGGTTCCTACTCAGACAGTTTCAGTTGGACCAGCTCAGGTCCCAGAGGGGTTCATTGCCACCCTGGTGCTTCAGGACGCTCTAGTCCGCTTAGTGGGGCTCACGGAGAGTGTGGCTCATGCCGATCTTCTTCCTACTGCACCAGCCGTCTCTCAGGCTGGGGGAGGGACCCAGACTCCAACTACTCGAACACCAGAGCAACTAGATCCTCAGTTCCAGACTCCGGTACCTCAGACGGCCGGAGCAGCTCAGCCGGGCATTGTGGTCCCGACAGTTGAGGGAGCAACTATGTCAGCAGATACTTTATAGAGATTGGATAGATTCACCAAGTTGTTCACGAGTACATTTACTGGTTCACCATCAGAGGATCCCCAAGATTATTTGGACAGCTGTCATGAGGTTCTTCGGAACATGGGCATAGTAGAGTCCAATGGAGTTGATTTTTCTACCTTTCGTCTTTCGGGTTCCGCCAAGACTTGGTGGAGAGACTATTGCTTTACCAGGCCAGTTGGGTCTGCACCTTTGACTTGGACTCAGTTCTCAGAGGTATTCTTGTGGAAGTTCCTTCCCATTACTCATAGAGAGGACCTTCGGAGGCAGTTTGAGCGTCTCTAGCAGGGATCTATGACAGTCACTCAGTACGATACCAGGTTCATCATTCTAGCTCGGCATGCTATTATGATACTCCCTACTGATCGTGAGAGAGTGAGGAGGTTTATTGAGGGTTTGGCTAAGACCATCAGGCTTCAGATGGCCATGGAGTCAGGTACTGATATTTCGTTCCAGGATGCGGCCAATGTGGCCAGGAGGATTGAGATGATTATGTCATAGGGTAGTGGTCAGGAGGCTGACAAGAGGCCCTGTCACTTCGGTCGATTTAGTGGAGACTCATCTGGGGGCAGGGATTCTTCAGGCAGAGGTCATCCTCCCAGGCCCTATCAGTCGACACTTGAGGTAGCTCACAGTGCACCGCTAGCTCCTATTGGTGCACCACCATCACCTATCAGTGCACCGCCGCTTCAGAGTTTCCAGGGGGGTTATCAGGGTCGAAAAGGCCAGTTCCAAAGTCAACAACCACAATAGCAGAGGCCTTGTTATACTTGCGGTGGATTGGGGCATATTTCCAGGTTTTACCCTCTAGGTCCTGGTGGGTCTCAGTATCAGGGTTCCCGTGCTATGGTTCGCGCATCAGGCGCACCCCCACCCCCTCAGCTAGCTAGGGGTGGCGATCGGGGTGCCAAAGGTAGAGGTCAGACTCATAGAAGTGGAGGACATTCCACGAGAGGTAGAGGTCAGGCCGCAGTAGGTCGACCCAGAGATGATCAAATTGGAGGGGCTCAACCCCGGTGCTATGCTTTTCCTGCCAGGCTTGATGCCAAGGCTTCTAATGCAGTTATTACAGGTATGGTTTCAGTTTGCAGCCAAGAGGATTCGGTGTTATTTGATCCGGGTTCTACATTCTCCTCTGTGTCTTCATATTTTTCCCCTTATTTGAGTATGCCCCGTGATTCCTTGAGTACTGTTGTGCATGTGTCTACACCGGTGGGTGATTCTATAGTGGTAGATCGAGTCTACCGTGCTTGCTTAGTAGTCATTGGTGGTCTGGAGACTCAGGTTGATCTTTTTATTCTTGATATGGTTGACTTTGATGTTATATTGGGGATGGATTGGTTATCCCCCTATTATGCTATTCTGGACTGTCATGCCAAGACAATGACCTTGGCTTTTCCAGGGGTGCCTCGTTTGGAGTGGAAGGGAACTCCTAGTCATTCTTCTGGTAGAGTTATTTCTTATATGAAGGCTCAGCGCATGGTCGGGAAGGGTTGTTTGGCCTATCTGGCCTATTTATTCGACCAGCTTCAGGGTGCTTCAGTGTTTTCAAAGATTGACTTGAGATCTGGTTACCATCAGCTGAGGATTAGGGCGTCTGATGTCCCTAAGACAGCCTTTCGCACTCGTTGTGGGCATTATGAGTTCTTGGTGGTGTCATTTGGGCTGACAAATGCCCCCGCTGCTTTCATGGAGTTGATGCACCTAGTGTCCAGGCCTTATTTGGACTCATTTGTGATTGTTTTCATTGATGATATATTGATATACTCTCGCAACCGAGAGGAGCATGAGCAGCACCTTAGAGTCGTCCTCCAGACTTTGAGGGATAGTCAGTTGTATGCAAAAAATTTCAAGTGTGTGTTCTGGTTGAGTTCAGTTGCATTTCTAGTCCATGTGGCATCGTTAGAGGGTGTTCAGGTGGATCCCAAGAAGATTTCAGCAGTCAGAGATTGGCCTAGACCCACCTCAGCTACAGAGATCCGGAGTTTCTTGGGCTTAGCAGGTTATTATCGCGTGTTTGTGGAGGGATTTTCATCCATTACAACCTCGATGACTAGGTTGACTCAGAAGAGTGCTCAGTTCAGGTGGTCTGAGGAGTGTGAGGCGAGCTTTTAGAACCTCAAGACAACCTTGACCACAACACCAATGTTAGTTTTGCCCACAGGTTCAAGATCGTATACCGTGTATTGTGATGCTTCACGGGTTGGGCTTGGTGCAGTGTTGATGCAGGATGGAAAGGTTATAGCCTATGCTTCTCGTCAGTTGAAGGTTCATGAGAAGATCTATCCAGTTCATGACTTGGAGTTAGCAGCTATTGTGCATGCATTGAAGATTTGGAGGCATTATTTGTATGGTGTGCCATGTGAGGTGTTCACGGAACATAAGAGCTTACAGTATTTGTTCAAATAGAAGGAGTTGAACATAAGGTAGAGGAGATGGTTAGAGTTGCTGAAGGATTATGATATTACCATTCTTTATCATCCGGGGAAGGCCAATGTGGTGGCCGATGCTTTGAGCCGGAAATCAGCCAGTATGGGTAGTCTTGCCTATTTATCAGTCGGAGAGAGACCTCTTGCTTTGGATGTTCGGGATTTAGCCAATCGATTTGTGTGATTGGAGGTTTATGAGACTAGTAGTGTTTTGGCCCATACCGTGGCTCGTTCTTCATTGTATGACCGTATTCGGGCCAGGCAGTACGATGATCACCATTTATGTGTTCTTAGAGATAGAGTCAGGCACAAAGATGCCAATCAGGTTATGGTTGATGTTGAGGGAGTTTTGAGGATGTAGGGTTAGATTTGTGTACCTGATGTGGATGGTATTCATGAGTTGATACTTCAGGAGGCCCATAGTTCCCGGTATTCTATTCATCCGGGCGCCGCAAAGATGTACCAGGAATTGCGGAAACACTATTGGTGGCGGAGGATAAAGAAGGATATTGTAGCTTATGTAGCTCGGTGCTTGAACTGTCAGCAGGTTAAGTACGAGGACCAAAGACCTAGTGGTTTGATGCAGCAGTTTCAGCTTCCCGAGTGGAAGTGGGAGCATATCACCATGGACTTTGTAGTTGGACTCCCACAGACTCAGAGGATAGTTTATGCAGTATGGGTCGTTGTGGATAGGCTGATCAAGTCAGCGCACTTCATTCCAGTATCAATTTCGTATTCAGCAGAGAAGTTGGCAAAGATCTATATGAGAGAGATTGTTAGACTGCATGGTGTGCCCATATCTATTAGATCAGACCGAGGTACTCAGTTTACCTCCCATTTCTGGAGAGTATTTCATCGAGAGTTGGGCACACATATTGATTTGAGCACATCATTTCATCCTCAGACGGACGGGCAGTCCGAGCGTACTATTCAAATTTTGGAGGATATGTTGCGAGCTTGTGTTATTGACTTTGGAGGTTCATGGGACCAGTTCTTGACTTTAGCTGAGTTTGCCTACAACAACAGCTATCTGTCGAGCATTCAGATGGCTCCGTATAAGGCGTTGTATGGTAGACGGTGTCGGTTTCCAGTCGGATGGTTTGAGCTGGGAGAGGCTAGATTGTTGGGGTCTGAGTTAGTCCAGGATGCCTTGGACAAAGTGAATATCATTCAGGATAGACTTCGTACAGCTCAGTCCAGGCAGAAGAGATATGCGGATCGCAGGGTTCGAGATTTGGCATTTATGATAGGCGATCGGGTATTTCTTCGGGTGTCGCCCATGAAGGGCGTGATGAGATTCGGAAAGAAGGCAAGTTGAGCCCTAGGTACATTGGTCCATTTGAGATTCTGGACAAGGTAGGGGAAGTGGCCTACAGACTTGCCTTGCCACTACTTTGTCAGCCGTGCACCCGGTGTTTCATGTATCTATGCTCCGGAGGTATATTGCAAATCCATCTCATGTTCTTGACTTCAGCGCTGTCCAGTTGGAAGTGGATTTGTCATATGAGGAGGAGTCGGTAGCCATATTAGACCGGCAGGTGTGACAGTTGAGATCGAAGAGTTATCCTTCGGTTTGTATTCAATGGAGAGGTCAGCCTGTTGAGGCAGCTACTTGGGAGTCCGAGCCCGATATGCGGAGCCGTTAACCCCAGCTTTTCCCCGATTCAGGTATTTTTCTATGTCCTTTCGAGGACGAACGATTGTTTTAGAGGTGGAGATTTTGATAACCCAAAAAGTCATCTTGTATAAATTTAGTAAAAACTATGTTTCGAGGCCCTGAAAGCCTCTGTTAATCTCACCTCGATGTGCGTGCACAGCCAGAGCGCGTAGCCGGGAAGTCTTTATGTGGAAATGTATTGAACTATTGAATTTATGATAATTAATGGAATAAAGTTGACTTTGGTCAACATTTTTGGTAAACGGACCCGGACCCGTGATTTGAAGGTCGCAGAGGGTCCGTAGGTGGGACCTGGGCGTATGCCCGGAATCAAATTCCGAGGTCCCAAGCCCGAGAGTAATTCAACCTTAATTTGGGGTCGGATTTCGAAAAAAATTATATATTTGAACTCGTGGGGGTATGGGTGATCGGGTTTTGGTCCTAGCCTCGTGTTTGGACCAAGCAGGCCCGAGGTCGAATTTTGGTATTTTTGGAAGAATGCTAGGAAATGGATAATTTGGCTATGGGATCGAGTCATTATTGATATACTTAAGTTAATTATGTCTAGATATTGTTGTTCAAGAGTTGAATTCAAAAGGAAAGGCGGTGTTAGAGGCTTGATTGCTATTTTTGGACCCGAGGTAAGTGTCTTGCCTAACTTTGGTGAGGGAATAGGTATTGTATGCTATGTGTTAAGTGTTTATCATGTTCGATGCATAGGTGAGGTGACGAGTACCTATGCATTGTGTGTCAAGCATTCCCAAGTCTATTTACGATAAAAATTTATAATTACTTCCATGTTCGTTATAATATGCAACTGTCTCTACTTGGAAGTTGATTATTGTTGAAAACTCTGGTTGATGAACTCATGATGTATTGGTTCGATTGAGAACCCAATTGTAAAGGATATATTTGAAATGATTGGTTATAGATGAGACCCTTTCCGGGCAATCGTTATGTTATTGACTGATGTTTTCCCCTTGTCGGGTGATCTTGAATTGTATTTCCACTATGCTATATTCCTTGCAATTGATATCGTCATTGTTTTGCTGAGGAAGAGTGTAAAGCAAGAAGGGTGATCCCGTACCATGATTTACATTGATTACATCATAATCTGCATAGTGAGGAAGAGAGTAAAAGCATGAAGGTGATGTCGTGCCGATTGATTACTATTTATGCACGAGGGGACATTCTGTGCCATGTTTATGTTATTTATGCACGAGGGGACATTCCGTGCCATAGTTTTATATTGTTATGCAAAAGGGGACATGTCATGCCGTTTCTTTTCACTGTTTAATTTGTGTTGTCAATCCCCGTTATTATTTTCGGATATTTTATACTGCTGTTTCTGTTTCCGTCATTTCAGTATTTGCTATCTCTTACCCCCACATGTTCTTCCCCGTAATTGTATTCTTGTTTAGTTTCTACTATACTATTGAACTGCATAGGTACAATTTGTTGTCATGTCCTAGCCTCGTCACTACTTTGTCGAGGTTAGGCTTGGCACTTACTCAGTACATGGGGTCGGTTGTACTGATGCTACACCTGCACTTCTTTATGTTGTGCAGATTACGCAGCCGGACCCAGTGGACATCGCTAGTGGGAGTGACCTTCAGTCCATTCCAGATGACACCGAGGTAGTTCCGCATGGCGTTCGTGGATCTCAGCGTCCCTGTCTATCTTTCATTCTGTCTTCTATGTGCTTTCCAGATAGATACATCATTTTATTTTCAAACTGTTGTTTTTAGTCAAATATTAGATTAGTTCGTGAGGTTGTGACTCCAATTCTGGGTTTTGTACTTAAAGTGATTGCAACGTTATTAGCTGTTGTTATTCAGATTTTTGTTAATGCTTCCACACTTTATCTCTTTTATCTAGTCAGTGTTGTTATTTTCATTTGATATTAAAGCAATTCAGTTAACACGTTGGCTTGCCTAGCGGGTGCAACGTTAGGCGCCATCATGGCCTGAAGGTGGGATTTCGGGTCATGACATCGAGTCACGCCAGCGTGCACTCAAATTTTGTAATATTAAAGCCATGACCATGCCACGAGAACCGTACCCATAGTCACGGTAATTTATTAATTTTAACAGTTTATGTCGAGTCACGCCAGCGTGTACTCGAATTTTGGGTTACGTGTTGATGACTGTGCCACGGGAACTGTACCTATAATCACGATAAATTATTAATTTAGCGGTTTGATGGTCAATTTTGGGGTTACGTACTATGACTATGCCACGGTAATCGTACCCATAGCCATAATAATTTATTATTAATTGCCCCTAAAGTAAACTACGATGTAAATAGAACCTCCACAATTTATAAAGCTAACCGGAATCCAAATATAAAACAACCTATAATAATAAAAAAAGGAGACTTCCATATGCTTATGAATGTAATAGTTGGATAACAAACAAATGAAAACTGATCCTCAAACCAATTCACTTAAATTTTGTATATGTTTACCAACAGGTCATTCCTCCTAAGATCAATTGCTCAAACCTCGATTTAGTCTATCCTGATGCAAAATTTCATAAACAAGCTTAACAAAATTATCACGTTTAACTTGAACAAAATCAACTAAATTCAAATTTACTTAACTAAAATATATCTATTCTATGAAATCAATTATTCAAGGTCAAGATGGGAGGTCTTATACAGTTGCATCAGGTAAATAGAATAAAAGTCCAAAACAGAATTTTAACAACACACAAACAATACTGTATTCCAGTCATATAGGAATTTTATCCCATTTGATTAAAAGCACCTAAACAGGTTATGTACATGAGGCAGCTTTATCCAAATTTACGAATTAAAGAAAAGGGAAGAAAGAACCTTTGTGCAGAAAACTTTCGTCGGAATCAACGGAATTCCTCACTCACCGAAAAATCTCAAGAAGAAACGAAGAAAAAGCCCAGCACATCATCAACATGGGAGAAAACAACAACAACCTCGAGCTCAAATCGAATCCACGAGAGAAGATAAAAATCAGAAACTAAAATGCATTTTTCAGATTGAAGAAGCCTGAAATGAATTTTTCCTTTGTTCTTGTTTTCTGGAATTTTAATAAGGAGACTAAAGAGTGAATCACACTCTTCTGTGAATGTGTGTGCTGATGTTGTCGCCTTTTTCAAAGAGCTGATGATACTCTCTTCTTATGAGTATGTGTGGAGTTCAAGACCTCCAAATGGGGGTGACAGCTGGTTCATTTTTTAAGGAGGGGGTTCTGATCTCTCTAATGTGTGTGCTTCCACGGACTGAGTTGAGAAGGAAAGAGAAGAAGAAAAAGAAGATTCGAAGAGGAGAGGGGTTCCTTTCATGTTTGTGCTAAAACAGAGAGGATTTGGAGAATAGCGTGAAGAAGAAGATCCCAGGGGCGCCGTTTCTTGTTTTTGGAAAAAAAGCTGCTAGGGTCAGGAAATGGGGGGATGAAAGTTCTGAAGGTTCATTTTTTGGGTGTAAGGTTGGGGAGAGTTTTGCAAGATTGGGCTGCTGGCCCATTTTAAAAAAAAAATCCTTTTCTTTCCTTTCTTTTCATTTTCAAGAGTAACCAATTTATCTAATACTCCTAATTCCAACTAATTTGCAAAATTAACCTAATGACCTAATTAATTAAACTAAGCTAAGAATGCATTTTTTTTGGTTTTTATATATATTTAAATAATGCTCTTACAATATAAATAAATCCTAAAAAAAATACAATTTAAAATCTAAAATGCTATAAAATTAAAATTCAAATATTTTTTGATTTTTGTGATTTATGATATTCCTAAAATGCATAAAAAATGCGAATAAATGTAAAACAAATAAAGAAAAATTTATAAAATTTATAAAATAATAAAAATTATTTTTGGATTATTTTTAGGAGTAATTTCCTATGCGGAACAAAAATTAGGTGCTCACAGCTGCCCCTCTTTGCTCTGAAACATGAAATTTTTTTGGGCAAAGATAAAGTGAGAAATCATGAACAATATTTTCTCGTTTGATACTCCATTGGAAGCATTTTTGAAAAAAAAAACTTGACCGAACCTTGCTTCAGAGGTTGCGTACATATCCTTGGCTACAAAGGAATCAGGTGAGTGTAGTTCTGGAAGTTTTGGTATCTGGGACTACCGAAAAGCTGTGATTTCACTGTTGTTGCTGCTGTTACCACTTGCTGAGCTCTTTATTACTCCAAAATCAAAATAAAAAAGAAACTAACTAAATCGATCAAATATGAGTTACATACTTCCTATCTATATTTCTTCAGAAACTTGATCTTGGATCTTCTACAGTTCTGTTGTGCATCTCGAACTATTGACTCGCATTTTTTAGGCGAGCTTCTGCTACTTCAAACTTGAATTGACCCTATTCTTCAGGTGGGCTCCTGATGTTGATTTGAACTTAAATCTAAAAGGAATTCTAAAATGATTTCCCTCGTTTTCCAAGTGTGTGCCTGATTGCCAAATTAGACTGCATTCCCTTGTTTTCCAGGTGGACGCCTGATTACCAAACTTGAGACTGTATTCCCTTGTTCTCCAGGTGGGCGCCTGATTGCCAAAACTTTAACTGTATTCCCTTGTTCTCCTGGTGGGCGCCTGATTGCCAAAAACTTGAACTGTATTCCCTTGTTCTCCAGGTGGGTGCCTGATTTCCAAAAATTTGAAACTGTATCCCCTTGTTTTCCAGGTGGGCGCCTGATTGCTAAAAAATTTAACTGTATCCCCTTGTTCTCTAGGTGGGCGCCTGATTTCCAAAAACTTTAACTGTATTTCCTTGTTCTCTAGGTGGCGCCTGATTGCCAAAAACTTGAACTGTATTCCCTTGTTCTCCAGGTGGGTGCCTGATTGCCAAAAATTTGAAACTGTATCCCCTTGTTCTCCAGGTGGGCGCCTGATTGCCAAAAACTTGAACTGTATTCCCTTGTTCTCCAGGTGGGTGCCTGATTGCCAAAAATTTGAAACTGTATCCCCTTGTTCTCCAGGTGGGAGCCTGTAAAAACTTTAACTGTATCCCCTTGTTCTCCAGGTGGGCGCCTGATTGCCAAAAACTTTAAATGTATTCCCTTGTTCTCCAGGTGGGCGCCTGTTTGCCAAAAACTTGAACTTGAAAAACCAAATGCTGACCTGTACTTTAAACGGGCTCCTGATGCCTCTCTGACTTGAACTTTTAATCTGAAATTTGACCCTGTTCTTCAAGCGGGATTCTCCTGATGCCTCTCTAACTTGAAATTGAAAGTTGACCCTATTCTTAAGGAGGGACCCTCCTGATGGCTTCCTGACTTGAAATTGTAATCCCTGTTCTCCCGATGGGTGCCTGATTGCCAAAGCTTTAGCTGTATTCCCTTATTCTCCAGGTGGGCGCCTGATTGCCCAAACTTTAACTGTATTCCCTTATTCTCCAGGTGGGCGCCCGATTGCCAAAAATTTGAAACTGTATCCCCTTTTTCTCTAGGTGGGTGCTTGATTGCCAAAACTTGAACTATGTTCCCTTGTTCTCCAGGTGAGCGCCTGATTGCCAAAAACTTGAACTGTATTCCCTTGTTCTCCAGGTGGGTGCCTGATTGCCAAAATCTTAATTGTATTACCTTGTTCTCCAGGTGGGCGCCTGATTGCCAAAAATTTAACTATATTCCCTTATTCTCCAGGTGGGTGCCTGATTGCCAAAACTTTAACTGTATTCCTTTATTCTCCAGGTGGGCGCCTGATTACCAAAACTTGGATTGTATTCCCTTGTTCTCCAGGTGGGTGCCTTATTGCCAAACTTGAACTGTGTTCCCCTGTTCTCCAGGTGGGCGCCTGATTACAACAAACAGACAAATAAAGAAATTTTTCTGCCCCGATTTGGTATCTGGGCTCATCTGTGAATGTTAAATGAATCATGTTACCCAAAATCTCCAAAATTTTAAACTAAATCCCGTTATCCAAGAGGGTCCTGAAAATTTCAAATTGAATCTCATCTTAAGAATGAAAACTTTAAAACCAACTATATTTCCTCAAAGTAGAGCTTATGCTAGATCTTGTTATTCATGGATGTTTTTGAATTTTAACTAAGTCCCATTGTCCAGGAGGATCCTGAAAATTTAAAACCTAAATCTTTGAAAAGAAATTAAAATCCCATTATCCAGGAGGGTCCTGAGACTTAAAACTAATCCTTGAAAATTTGAAATCAAATCTCATTATCCAGGAGGGTCCTGAGAATTTAAAACCTAAATCTTTGAAAATTTGAAATTAAAATTCCATTATCCAGGAGGGTCCTGAGAATTCACGGTCAAACCTGTCCGGTGCATGCTTTCCTTAAGGAGGGTTCCTCAGAAGCAAACGAGATTTCCTGCCCCTGTTTCAATCAAAGAAAACTTTATCAGTTTGAAAAATGTGGTGGTTAGTTTGTGGCATTCTTGCTGAAGATGGCCTTCCCACTGCCGTGCTATGTTCTAACTGGCTGCTTTGAACTGGCCAAGAATTTGTTTGACTTTCTGACTGAATCTCAATCACAGGACCCTAAAAGACCCGAATGACCTGCACTCAAACCGTTGTTTTACATTTCTGTCTTTCCCATTTGAAATTTCGCATCTTCCACAACATTCACAAACCACTCGACCATTTGAACTTTCACTAACACCTTATTTTCCATTTTTACATTGTGTTATTTCTGGTATGTTTTGGCCTCACTTTGCTTTGTGCGATTTTGAAAGTTGGTAGTAAGCTTTGGAATCCTTCTTTACTTGCTTAAACAAGGCTGACATTGATAAAGCCTTAGAGAAATAAACCCAAGAGAAATGAAATGCAATGACATTGGGAATTAGAAATAAAGAAGAAAATTCGAAACATGACGACTATTTGTGGGAGGAAAAGGGAAAAGAGACTTATCTGAGTGAGGCAGCTGGCACCAATGATCATGACATACATTTCGGATTAATCAGCCAGCATGTTCAACCAATCAACTTTCAGCTGTCATAGCTTATTCCCGGGATCTCCATAACCCAATCTCTTCGCCAAGTCACTGACCTTGTTCGGTTTGCGATGCCCTGAAGGGTTTTCTCCAACAAACCTCTCTCATTTGTTCATCTCTCAACTCATTGTCGCCTTACGGTGCCTGTGAAGGTTTTCACCAATAAGACTCTCTCATTTTTAATTTTTCTCGGCTCGCCATCGCCTTACGGTGCCCATTAGGATTTTCACCAATAAGACTCTCTCATTTATTTGTTTTCCTTTGTGCGGCACAGAGTGTTTCCCTTTGGTGTGAGTCATACCTCTGTCTCGCTTGACTTGGCACTCTCAAATATTGGTCGGAAGGTCTTTCTTTCAACCGTAATGCAGGCTTTGGATGGGGCTAGAAAGAAAGGATAAAGGTTCAAAACAAATTGAGTGGGTTCACAATTACAACTTTTGGAATCAGATCTTTTACATAGCCACAACTTCGACCCCAGTTTCTTTGCTTCGAGGCTTTTGAATTTTTATTTGGATGGGACCGACTCGTGAGGCTGCCTACGTATCCTTAAAAGGAATCAGGTCAAACGTAGTTTATGTAATAGGAATTGCTTTGTTATCGTTACCTTTCTCTTTTCCCTTCTTTCTGTTTTTCTTTTTTTTTTTTCTTTTTTTTTTCTTTTTCATTCTTTTCTTTCTTCTTCTTCTTTTTTCCGATATTTTCTTTCTTTTTTCTCTCTTTATTTTCACTCTTTTTCATTTTTTTTTGTTTTTGTTTTCCTTCTTTATTTACCTTTGTGTCCGTGTTTCTGAATTTGCTACTGATTCCAAAAGAGGGGTATGAAAGAAAATAAATAAGGCTCAAAGGGGTAACAAAGGATAAAGTGTTAAGATAGCAGAATAAAATGCCTTCGTCATTCCAATCTTCGAAACATGCCAAGTACAAACAAACACAATTAAACCAAAGAAAATCATACATAATATCTTTTGACAGCGTCAGAATTGATAGCCATATCTACATATTTGCCTTCTATATCTGTTAAATACAAAGCATCATTGGACAACACTCTCGTTACGATGAACGGCCCCTACCAATTTGGGGCGAACTTGCCTTTTGCTTCAGCCTGATGTGGAAGGACGCGTTTCAATACTTGTTGACCCACTTCAGATTTCCGGGGACGCACTTTTTTGTTATATGATCTTGCCATTCTCTTTTGATACAACTGGCCATGACACACTGCTGCCAGTCTTTTCTCGTCAATAAGACTTAACTGCTCCAAACAGGTTTTGACCCACTCATCATCATCAATTTCGGCTTCGGCAACAATCCGAAGAGATGAAATTTTAACTTCCACGGGTATCACTGCTTCAGTAACATATACCAACAAATAAGGAGTTGCACCTACCGAAGTGCGAACAATAGTGCGATAACCTAGCAAAGCAAAAGGAAACTTTTCATGCCATTGCCTGGAACCTTGCACCATTTTTCGAAGTATTTTCTTTATGTTCTTGTTGGCTACCTCGGTAGCTCCGTTTGACTTGGGGCGATACGGAGTGGAATTCTGATGCGTAATCTTGAACTGTTGGCATACTTTTTTCATCAAATGACTGTTAAGATTAGCACCATTGTTTGTGATTATTATCTTTGGGATTCCAAACCGACAAATGATATTTGAATGAACAAAGTCGACCACTGCCTTCTTGGTCACAGATTTGAAAGTTTAGCTTTGACCCACTTAGTGAAATAGTCAATGGCCATCAGAATGAACCTGTGCCCGTTTGACGCCGCGAGCACAATTGGTCCAATGACATCCATGCCCCAAGCAACAAAGGGCCACGGATATTGTGTGCAACTCAGATGGTGGAGAGTGAATCAAGTCTCCGTGTACTTGGCATTGATGACAATTGATGACATTTGCGCACAATGCTGATGCAACTCGTTCCACGGTGAGCCAATAATAACCTGCTCGAAGAATTTTCCTTGCCAGAACATACCCGCTCATATGCGGCTCGCAAACTCCGTAATGTACTTCGGTCATGATAGTCGTGGCTTGCTTAGCGTCGATGCACCTCAAAAGCCCAAGATCTGGAGTTCTTTTGTACAAACCCCCCCCCCTCCTCCCCCCCGCTCAAGAATAATCCACTAGCCAAATGCCGAATTGTTCTCTTTTGATCACCTGTGGATTGTACCGGATATACCCCCATCCTGATGTACTCCCTAATTTCATGGAACCATGGTTCACCATCGAGTTCTTCCTCAACCATATTACAGTAGGCATGCTGATCCCGAACTTGAATATGCAGAGGGTCGACATAAGCTTTGTCCGGGTGGTGAAACATTGACGCCAAGGTAGCCAAAGCATCGACAACCTCATTATGGATCCTTGGAATATGCCTGAACTCTATTGATCGAAACTGCTGACAAAGATCATGCAAACATTGTCTATATGGTATGAGCTTTAAATCCCGTGTCTCCCATTTTCCTTGAATCTGGTGCACCAGGAGGTCCGAGTCTCCCAAGACCAAAACTTCCTGGACTCCCATGACTACAGCTAACCTCAATCCCAAAATGCATGCCTCGTACTCAGCCATGTTGTTGGTACAATAGAACGAAGCTGAACCGTAACAGGGTAGTGATGCCCTGTTTCCGAGATGAGTACTGCCCCTATTTCGATACCTTTCATGTTAGCGGCCCCATCAAAGAAGAGTCTCCAAACGGGCTTTTCTTCCTGCTCAACCTCGTCAATATGCATCACCTCTTCATCAGGAAAATAGGTCTTCAATGGCTCATACTCTTCATCGACCGGGTTCTCGGCACTGTTTCGGCTTTCATCGCGGTCCTAGTCACACAGATAATGTCAAACTCCATGAGAAAAATCTGCCACTTCACAAGTCTTCCTGTGGTCATAGGCTTCTGAAAGATATATTTTAGAGGATCCAGGCGAGAAATGAGGTAAGTAGTGTAAGACGACAGATAATGCTTTAACTTTTGTGCCACCCAAGTTAGGGCGCAACATGTTCTTTGGAGGGGAGTGTACTTAACCTCATAGGATGTGAACTGCTTAGTGAGATAATAGATGGCTTGCTCCTTCCTGCCAGTGATGTCATGCTGACCCAACACACAGCCAAACAATTTATCCAAGACCGTCAGATAGAGAATTAAAGGCCTCCCGGGTTCCGACGGGACCAACACAGGTGGGTTTGACAAGTATCCCTTGATTTTATCGAATGCCTTCTTGCACTCATCAGTCCATTTGACCGCAGGATCCTTCTTCAACAGCTTAAAGATGGCCTCACAAGTTGTTGTGAGTTGAGAAATAAACCTGCTAATGTAGTTTAAAAGCCCGAGCAAACTCATCACCTCAGTCTTGTTCCTTAGAGGTGGCAACTCTTGAATAGATTTGATATTTTACGGGTCCAACTCAATGCCTCGACGACTGACTATGAATCCCAACAGCTTTCCGGATCACTTGGCATGGTTAAGCTTAAAATCGTACCTACGGAGCCTTTGGAAAAAAATTCTCAAATCTCCGACGTGGTCAGCCTGATGCTTTGAGTTTATGATCACATCATCCACGTAAACCTCAATCTCCTTGTGTATCATGTCATGGAACACAATAGTCATTGCCCTCATATAAGTTTCCCCAATGTTTTTCAAACCAAATGGCATTACCCGGTAGCAATAAGTTCCCCATGGAGTAACGAATGCTGTCTTTTTGCATCCTCCTCATCCATCAAAATCTGGTGGTATCCCACATAGCAATCCACGAAAGACTCGATCTCGTGCTTGGAACAGTTGTCAATCAGAATGTGGATATTTGGTAATGGAAAGTTATCCTTTGAGCTTGCTTTGTTGAGATCACGGTAATCAACGCACACACTGATCTTTCCATCCTTCTTTGGCACCGGCACAACATTAGCTAACCAAGTGGGATATCGCGTGACTCAAATGACCTTTGCGTCCAACTGCTTTGTGATTTGTTCCTTAATCTTCACACTCATGTCAGTTTGAACTTTCTCAACATCTACTTGATGGGAGGGAATGCCGGGTCAATTGGCAATTTGTGGACCACCAAATCGGTACTCAAGCCTAGCATGTCATCATACGAACATGCAAAAATATCGTTAAATTCAAACAATGCTTTGATTAATTCTTCCCTGATTTGTGGCTCAAGATGGACACTTATCTTAGTTTCTCTGACATTATCTGGATCTCCTAAATTGATTGCTTCCGTTTCATTCAGATTAGGCTTGGGTTTTTCTTAAAAATGATTTAGTTCCTTACTAATTTACTCAAATGCCTCATCCTCATCATATTATGTTTCATCATCACACTCTATTTCTTGGATCATTATTTCAGAGTTAGATTGACTTTTAAGACTGGGCTGAAGATTCCTCATGCATGTCATGTCATTGAAACCAACATAAGAAGAAATGTACAAAGAAGAAAAGAAAACAAAAATAAAAACTATCAAGAAAGATGGAAAAAGGAAATAAACGAAAAATAAAAATCTGGGTCACAACCCTGGAATAACCCAGATAGAAAGGAAACCAAAACAAACCACCAAAACTCCTTCCAAGTAGGGAGATGAGTTTCCTTCTAATTGTTAAGCTTTACATTCGGCCCGACGAACTGCACGTATGCTTTGTTGGACCCTCCTCCGACTTCTACCATGTTCACATCCTCAAACAACCTCTGGAACCTTTCAATTAACTCTTCATCAATGTCAGCCACAATATTTGGAACTATTGACACTAGGCGTTTCCTGGCACAGGGCTTGACAAAGGACCTGGAGAGACGCAGGATAGGCTTCGGAAGTGCCCACGCCTTCTGTTTCAACCTTTTAGGCCTTTTCACATCTGTCGCTGTGGGTTTGAATCCAAGACCGAACGTACCCAAATTTTCAGGGAGGGACACTGGTTGTACGATACCCTGCAAGGAAGCACCCAGACCTTTACCTGACATAAAGCCATTTTTTAGCATTTCAGAGGCCACCATGACGGATGCAGAGGCTATCTTTGGAGTTGGAATACATTCCCCTTCTGGAACCTTCTCGACCGACACTGTTTCAGAAACCTAATAGACCCAAAGCCCTTTGTCGTCTTCGGCCTCAGTAAATGGGACATAGGCATCACTGCGAGCACGCAAATTCTCCTCACCATGCACGACGATCTCCTGTCTGTCCCACTCAAACTTGACCATCTGGTGCAAAGAGGACGACACTGCTTTGGCGGCGTGTATCCACAACCAACCTAACAACAAATTGTAAGAGATGGCTATGTCCAATACCTGGAATTCCATGGTGAACTCCACCGGTCCTATTGTCAACTCAAGCACTATATCACCAACCAAGTCTTTTCCTCCACTGTCAAAACATTAGACGTATATGTTGTTCTTGTGAATCCTCTTATCATCAACTTTTAACTTGTTCAGAGTAGAGAGAGGGCAAATGTTTGCACTAGAGCCATTGTCAACTAATACCTTGGTGAACACATAATCTTCACATTTTATCGTAAGATAGAGAGCTTTGTTGTGTTCAGTTCCCTCCACGGGCAACTCGTCATCAGAGAAGGTGATCATGTTCACCTCAAATATTTTGTTGGCAATCTTTTCCAGATGGTTCACTGAGATTTTGTCGAGGACATGAGCCTCGTTCAGAATTTTCATCAGGGCTCGATGATGCTCATCTGAATGGATCAACAATGATATCAAGGAAATCTGAGCGGGCATCTTTCTCAGCTGCTCCATGATGGAGTAATCTTGTACCTTTATTTTTCTCAAAAACTCCTCCGCTTCTTCTTCAGTGACTACTTTTTTTACTAGAACTGGGTTTTCTCTGGATGTTTTAGCTTTCCTTAACTCTTCTGGGGAAAAGAATCTCCCCGAACGAGTTAATCCCTGGGCTTCATTGACTTCTTCTTTCACTTACTTTATCTTATAGGTCACTATCACCCATTCGTAGCTCCATGGGATAGCCTTGGTGTTGACTACCGGCAACTGGGTTACAGGTTTGATGATGATAGGGTCCGTACGGGCACCCTTTACAATTATGATAGGCTTACTCTCCAACCCTGGCACGACCACATTTGACTCATCTTGATTTGCTACAGCATTTCTTGGGGATCTTTTCTCAACTACCATGGACGGTTCACCGTTTGATGTGCTCAACTTGTTCATTGATCCTTCAACCATTGATTTTTTGACTGGATTGAACTCACTAGACCGAATCATCATGACGGACTGTGAGGGATTCCTGGGTTCCCCCTCCTTATGTACTATCTCGATCATGTTGGTTTCATCATGGGTTGGCAATGGTTTCTGATTGATGTTGGGTGCCTCCGGAGTTTGGACTTCAATCTGGTTTGTGTTGATGAGCTCCTAGATGGCATTTTTCAGATGCCAACACTTCTCCATATCATGTCCTAGAGTACCAGAACAATAGACACAACTCAAGGAGTAATCAAGATTCTTTGGAGGAGGGTTTGGCAATTTTGACTCAATTGGCCTCAGCACATCCAACTGCCTCAATCTCTGGAATAAACTGGTATAAGACTCCCCCAACAGGGTGAAAGTTTTCTTCCACTGCAACCTCTCATTTTTGAACACTGTTTTGAGATGGAAACTTGGGCTGGCAGGATTTCGATAGGCTCGTGGGGGTGGGTAAGCATTTTGTGGATCTGGGTAGGTGTTTTATGGGGCTGGGTCATGCCATAGTGAATAGGAAGTAGGTTGAGTGTATGATTGGGCGTGGTGGACAGAAATTTGAGGGTCTGGTGATGGGAAGTAATGTTGGGGTGGATTATATGGAGTTTGGGGGTAGGCTCGGTGATGGGGTCGGGGCTGGGTATAATGGGGTGACGAGCTCCTTGGTCCAAACCATGATCCTGAATCAGCTGTTGCCAACATCATCTTTGTTTTCTTTCCAATCACTCCCCGGTATCATTCTGAATGGCTTGGGTGGTTGCTTTGATGGCCGAGTAGCTCATGATTTTGCTTGATTTAAGCCCTTCCTCCACCATGCCACCCATCTTTACTACCTCATTGAAAGGCTTGACTATGGNCTTTCACTAGGGTTCTTCTCAATCTTAGTTAAAGACAAACGATCCGGAACAATCTCGATGTTATACTAGAAATGACGAGCGAATGCTTGGGCCAAATCATCCCAAGTATACCATTTTCTATGATCCTGATGAGTGTACCACTCCAATGCCGCTCCACTCAGACTCTGGCTAAAGTATGCCATCAGTAGTTCATCTTTCCCACCAGCTCCTCTCATTTTACTGCAGAATCCCCTCAAATGGGCCACCGGGTCTCCGTGGCCATCATATAGGTCAAATTTAGGCATTTTGAATCCCACAAGCAGCTGAACATCGGGAAATAAACACAAATCTTTGTAGGCTATGCTTACCTGGCCTCCCAATCCCTGCATGTTCCTGAACGATTGTTCCAGGCTTCTTACCTTCCTGAACATCTCCTGCTTTAGGTCTTTAGGCGGTTTCTCAGTCTCAACAGGGAGGTCAAAACGAGGAGTGTAGGAGTAATGGTCTGGGGCCTCGAAAATAGGCTCTGGGGGATAGTATAGGTTATCTTGGGTATGGAATAATGACTCACTGGAGGATCTATGGAGTGCAGCGAGTGGGGGTGCTATGAAAACAGGGGTGGCTGGTAGAGAGGGGTATAGGATTGGTTTGGCTGGTGGTGCTTGTGTGGTTTGGGAAGTGGTGCCCTGATAGTGGTGGTAATGGGGGAAGCCTGGTGGATGTTGCGGAGATGAGTGCAACAATGGGAGGTTCTTGTGATTGAGCTAGTGGCGGGATGAAAGCAGGGTTGGCGGGGTATGATGGTGGTGGATACCCCTTCATCCATGCTTGGTACATATCTGCCATTTGGTGTTTCAACTTATGTAACTCCTCTTTCAGATTAATATCAGACTCTTCTCCCTCCCTTGACGGATCAATAACACTTGCATCCAGCTCTTTTCCAGGCATGCTCAACTTGTTTTTAGAACTGGTGTTGTACGGGTGGGTTTCCAGAATGCCAAACAAACTAACCACCTGCCTAAACTCAATGAAAACAACAAACTTGTTAGCGTTAAAAGATTTAACAGATAGGCAACCGCACATTTGGGCTGCAATGCACCTAGACAGTTAAAGCTTCTATTCATTCATGCATGCTTCATCTCGGCTTTTAACTGACTCTTCATGTTTTCGCTTTCCTCTTCTCTCTCTTTTTCTTTCACTCCAAAACCCTTCTCAATCACTATTGGCCTTTTCCACTTATTTTGTTGCCTCCCTCTTATTTTGCACTTGTTTCTCCTCTCTTGTTTTGCCATCATTGCCTTCCACTCGATTTTCTTGATTTTCTTTCTTTGAATATTTTTTTTCATTTTATGGTTATGATCGAATCCTATGAGGATTGCCTATGTATCATGGCGTCGTATGAATTTGATTATTACACAGTTCAGGGAGCAAATGCGAAATAAAAGAAAGATAGATTTTTGTTTTTTTTTTAATTTTTCATAAAATAAACAAAACAAAGTATCCTGATTACAACGATTTCCCCTACACATTTAAACATGAGAACCAACAGAATCGACAAGTGAACTAACAGACTCCAAAAGAAAGATGGAAGTACAGACTCGAAAATGGACTAACAGACTCCAAAAGAAAGATGAAAATACAGACTCGAAAATGGACTAACAAACTCCAAAGAAACCTAAAAGACAGACTCGAATAAAAATCAGGAATACATAAGTGCCTCAATTACTGCTCCAGGGGCTCGCAGGACATCAGTCGGTCTCGCCACGGGCCTATGCACCATATCTTCTTGAAGGCGAAATAGGTCATCCATAATCTGTCGGACAAAAATCATAACGGAAGAGAAGAACATGGACCTGGTCATTTTTTCACACTCGTTGCACTTCATTGCTATGTAGTCCGCAATGCTCCTAACCCTTTCTCTGATAATGCCCTTCTCTTGTAGCAATCGTCTAATATGCTGGGATATGGCCCCCAAAATTTGTTCGGCTGTATGATTTTGCTCTTGAAGCTTCTGCAGGTCTTTCTCTAGCTGCGACATTAGGGCATAGCAGTATTCTCTTTCTGCTTTGAAATCGTTTGCCTGCTTGGTCATTTTGTTCTCAAGGACGGTGATCTTTTTCTTCAACCCCACGGCTTCATTGTCATATTTTTATTTTAACTGTTGAACGAAGCGTGCTCTTTCCTCTGCATTCCTAGCCAATTTTGTTCGAACCTTTGACAATTCGCCCTCGGTCTTTTTAAGATCAAAACTATATTCACCCACTTTCCACCTAAGATTATCTATAAGCTTTTCATCTTTTTCACTTCTGAAGGGGTTCTCAGCTGCTGTTTTTATTTCCCGAATTTGGGCCCGGAGGTCATCATTCTCTTCAGCCAGCCTTTTCTTTTCACCCTCATCTGCGGCAGCTTGCAAATCCTTCTCAAATTGAAGATCCCTGAATTGCTTTTCCAACCTTCCTATTGTGGCCCTGTACTCATTTTCCTTGGTCAACCAAGCCCACTATTCCTGTGACGCTTCAACAAATTCCTGGATGTGGGGCCTTTTGGTTGGTCTTTCAGGTTCGGCCGTTGCAGTGTCCTTCTTTATATACCAAGCAAGATAGGCTGGTGAGACCTCGCCTTTAGACAAGTCACACACTCTAGTGTTTGCCGTAAAATACTGACACTCGTTCCAAATATGACGAACTGTTTCTTCATGGAATTGGCCGTCGGAGCTAACTTCGACCGCATAAACACTAAGATCTTCATCTGGATGTGTCCCCTGGCATCTTCCCAACTGTCTCATCACCCGGTATGGAGCGTAAGGTTGAATGTCTCGAAGACCCATTAGGAGGAAGTAAGGACCGGTAGCCGACATATACACAACTTCTTCGAAGGTAAGCCAACCCAGTGTCCATTCTATTTGTCCGCCGTTATGGAGAGAAGGCAAGATACCCAATCTCCAAACCCTTCTGGCAATCTGAAACCTGAGACCCTTGTGTCGAACTCTTCAATGCAGCTCTTTCCCGTGGATCCATAGTTCATATATCGAGGGCGGTGACACAGATGCTCAATCATCCATATTTGTAGTAGCAAATTGCACCCCTCGAAAAAATCTACCCCAGCTTTACCAGTCGTGAGAGCTCGGTATATCTCAGACACTATCATAGGGGCAAGAGTGCTCTTGGCGTTGGTATTCAAAACACTCACGACTCCAGCTACCCGCAGATCAATATTCTCGTCCTTCCAGGGAAACACCACGAGACCCATGAAAGCTACCATGAAAGTGAAGCGCCTATGCACATCCCATTTCGATCGGCTCCCTTTGCTACAATTCCCATGTCCCGGGTTGTCAAATCCCCCTTCATTCCCGTTCCTCTGGTATATGAAGCGTAGAGTGGAAAATCCACCTGTCAAGTCTGCATACTGGACTCCCCTGCTTATTTTTAGCAAATCCAGAAGCTTGTGGGGGGTAACGGCCCTTGGAGCGACCAGGTACTTATGCCTTAGACCTTCAGTACTTCCCACATAACCTGCTATCTCTTCCAAAGTGGGTGTGAGTTCAAAATCTGAGAAATAGAAGACATTGTGAGATGGGTACCAAAATATTACCAAAGCCCTTATTATGTCTCCTCTAGGCCTGACCTTTAGCAATCCGGTATGCCCTTTCAAATAAAGGTTGACCACATCTCGTCATTTTTGACCCAAATCTTCCCACCACATGTGTAGCTTCAGTGGAATCTTGGACATGATCCCTATTCGTAAATTTTGACTCGTGCTCATTCTGCACATTTAGATTAACGCGGTTGGTTTATAGGCAAAGTGAACCTTATTTAAAAAAAGGTAAAATAATAAAATAAATCAATGCTACTTTTGCCAATACGGCCTTTCATTACTTCGGAATGGAAGTTCTTAGGGCTGTGTTCGCTAATGGCCAAAATTATCAAAGAAAACGTCTGTGGCTATTTTTGCAAAGAAGCCTTCCAACGTCCTGCTGGGACGTTTGACTATTTAGACAAAACAGCATCACCCACTTATTTATGACATGAATGACAACACTTCATATATCTATTTTTTCCAAATTTTTTCAAAAAGCGGGGCTAGACCCAATGAGGGTTGCCTACGTATCCCATGTCCGGTGAGAATCAAATCCGCGTAGTTCGGCCATTTTTGACACGAAAAGGAAAAACAAAAACCATTTTGGACTAAAATTTTTCTTTCTAAAAAACTCTTTTTTTTTCTTATCTTTTTATTTTTCAAGAAAATTTTCCTTCTTTTTTTTTTCTCAAAAATTCGGCAGAGTTTCGGGATATTTTGGACATCATTTTCGGAAACAGGTGAAATCCTGTCTCCTACCTCAAGCTTGGTTTTTCTTTTTGGTTTTCCTCACTTAGTCTAAAATCCGGTCAACATGCAATCCAAAACAAATTAAATGCACAGGTAGCACATAAAATGCATCAGGTTGGTCTTTTTATTTCCAGGTACGCCTGTGCTAGACGGACCCAACCCCTGTGTTGAGTCCACTAAGTCAAATGCACATGATGAAAACAAGCGTTCCTACTAGGGATCCGGCATGAGGCTGAGTTATTCTAGGTTTAAAACCTGAGTGTATTGTTCTAGACATGGCTTACCCGAGCGGACAACTCGAGCGGG
>ML319898.1:47267-80539 GCA_005239505.1 Nicotiana paniculata
GGGGGGGGGGGGGGGCAGCGTACCGGTAACCAAAAGATCATCCGACTTTGCAACTTATCCGAACCTCGTTCTAAATTGGGATATGACACTAACAAAAAGAAGTCACGCCAGCGTGCACTCCTCAGAAGATATAAGAGAGGGCTTTCGTAACAGTTTATATACAGTTCAAATAATATCAAAGCGGTAAAAAGCAACATTTAGCATATTAGGACCGAACATGTAAATTAAATCAGGTAATAAATAAATCCAACATACAACAATTATTCTAAGCTCGAATTCTTGAACCCTGAACTAGAGAATCTGGGTTCGATCCCCAGCAGAGTCGCCAGAGCTGTCACACCTCCTTTTTCACTACCCCCGGAAGGGTATAAGGGATTAGGGAGTTTTTTCCAATTTAAGTGACCATCGAAACAAGATTATTTTATTTAAAATTCAGAGTTGCCACTTGGAATAATTTATGGTGTCCCAAGTCACCGGTTTAAAATCCCAAATCGAGGAAAAATTAATTCTGTTTTACAGTCCACGAACACAAAAATTCGGGTAAGGAATTCTGTTAACCCGAAAGAAGGTGTTAGGTATTCCCGGGTTCCATGGTTTTAGCACGGTCTCTCAACTATTATTATTGGCCTATTTATCTGATTTTAAAATATTGTTTGAAACCTACGTGCATTTATTCCTTTTAAACCGCTTTCAATAATCCAATTGTTACACAACTAATTATTTGGTTACACATTGCGAATTGTGTCACGGGAACCGTACCCACGATCCACAACGTGTTTATTTTAATTTTTGAAATTAGTGGTCGAGTCACGCCAGCGTGCACTCAAATTTTGTAATATTGTAGCCATGACCATGCCACGAGAACCGTATCCATAGTCATGGTAATTTATTAATTTTAACGGTTTGATGTCGAGTCACGCCAGCGTGGATTCAAATTTTGGGGTTACGTGTATGTGACTACGCCACGGGAACCGTACCCATAATCACGATAATTTATTAATTTAGCAGTTTGATGGTCAATTTTGGGGTTACGTACTATGACTATGCCACGGGAATCGTACCCATAGCCATAATAATTTGTTATTAATTGCCCCTAAAGTAAACTACGATGTAAATATAACCTCCACAATTTATAAAGCTAACCGGAATCCAAAAATAAAACAACCTATAATAATCAAAAAAGGAGACTTCCATATGCTTATGAATGTAATAGTTGGATAACAAACAAATGAAAACTGAACCTCAAACCAATTCACTTAAATTTTGTATATGTTTACCAAAATGTCATTCCTCCTAAGATCAATTTCTCAAACCTCGATTTAGTCTATCCAGATGTAAAATTTCATAAACAAGCTTAACAAAATTATCACGTTTAACTTGAACAAAATCAACTAAAGCCAAATTTACATAACTAAAATATATCTATTCTATGAAATCAATTATTCAAGGTCAAGATGGGAGGTCTTATACAGTTGCATCAGGTAAATAGAATAAAATTCCAAAACAAAATTTTAACAACACACAAACAATAATGTATTCCAGTCATATAGGAATTTTATCCCATTTGATTAAAAGCACCTAAACAGTTTATGTACATAAGGCAGCTTTATCTAAATTTACGAATTAAAGAAAAGGAAAAAAAGAACCTTTGTGCAGAAAATTTTCGTCGGAATCAACGGACTTCCGCACTCGCCGAAAAATCTCAAGAAGAAACGAAGAAAAAGCTCAGCAGATCAGCAGCACAGCAGCAGCCTCAAGCTCAAATTGAATCCACGAGAGAAGATCAAAATCAGAAACTAAAATGCATTTTTTCGGATTTAAGAAGCCAAAAATGAATTTTTCCTTTGTTCTTGTTTTCTGGAATTTTAAGAAGGAGACTAAAGACTGAATAGCACTCTTCTATGAATGTGTGTGCTGATGCTATCATCTTTTTTAAAGAGCCGATGATACTCTCTTCTTATGAGTATGTGTGGGGTTCAAGATCTCCAAATGGGGGTGACGGCTGGTTCATTTTTTAAGGGAGGGGGGTTCTGATCTCTCTAATGTGTGTATTTCCATGGACTGAGTTGAGAAGGAAAGAGAAGAAGAAGAAGAAGAAGAAGAAGAAGAAGAAGAAGAAGAAGAAGAAGAAGAAGAAGAAGAAGAAGAAGAAGAAGAAGAAGAAGAAGAAGAATCGAAGAGGGGAGGGGTTCTGTCACGACCCAAAATCCATGGGTCGTGATGGCTCCGGACACCACTGTCAGGCAAGCCAAATCATTAATTTATTGAATAACTATATTCATGTTTTAACATTTTCGAAACTGTTATCTTTTCTTGCATTTCATAAACAAGTGGATAAATTTTTCTTTTTGTAAATTAAATATGACAGCATATAAATTCTGTTATTTAAAAAAAATAGTGATCTAAAGATTTCACTTAAACAATTATCTCAATACATATCCCAGAACCCGGTGTCACAAGTACATGAGCTATTTCTAAGAATTTATACAATAATTACAAAGCATGTCCGAAATACAACTGGACGAGGAAATTTAAAAATGAAATAGATACAGTATGAAGGTGACTCTGTCAGCCGCGGATCGCCTCTGGAAGATGCAACTCGTCTGAGTCTCCGAATCCTCCACATTTTCTATGTAAGTACCTGTGCAATATAATGCACAACAAGTGCAGTATGAGTACAAAAACAACGTGTACTCAGTAAGTCGCCCGCCTAACCTCAGAGAGGTAGTGACGAGAGGTCAATTTAGACACTTACTAAAGGTCCATTTAAGATATTAAGAGGGACACTAAGCATGGTCTTTATCAGAGGCAGTTTATAAAACATGATTTAAACATCCTTCAATTTCTTTCACATTTAACACTTTATATCTTCGTCATATTCAATACTTATCAACATGGTGATTTAATCAGATAATAATAAATCACGGAAGGAACAACTTCTTCTAAAAGTCTCTTCAATAACTTTAAATCTTTGCAATTTCAATTGACAATTTAACATTTCAGGCCAATAATCAGGCAATTATCATAACGGCTATGCAACAATCACCATGCGCAAGAAATACCGAGGGTCGAACGGCGCAGACTAACAATAATAACTGTGCACTGCCGAGGGGTCGACCAGCTCGAACCATCTGCCCCGCTCGCGAATCGGTCATGTGACGCGGTTAACATAATACGGCTAGCCTGCTCGCTAATCATACATGCGACTCAGGTGCTCATATGAATACATACACAAATACCAGGTCCTCCTGCTTGCGAATCACTCAAGCGACTCAAACACCCAACCTTACACATATCCACACAATAAATTCCTATTTTTATCAAGGAAATCATTTTTCTCAGGAATGTGGTAAAACCATTATTTAAAGAAATATGAAATATAGGTATTGAACTCTTTGTTTTGAAACTCATTTGTCACATGTAGTGATATTCCAGGATACAATCCAGTCCAGGTACACATATATTCCCAGCGGAAACAAATTCTCTTTTTAGAAGATTAACAATATGATCTCTAACTTTTCCTTAAACATTTAATTATGTTTTCGGTCATATTAGCAGTTCAATGATACATGCAGGGTTACAGGTACACACATAAAGCATGCCAATGGGTCCTAGACTACCCGGACATAAGCATAATAGTAGCTACGCACGGACTCCCGTCACCTCGTGCGTACGTAGCCCCCGATGGTAATAGAATGTAGTGAATTAATTCTCCTAGGGGACGATTCCCCCTCACAAAGTTAGAAAGGAGACTTACCTCGCTCCGAAATCCCAACACCGGCTTCCAAGACCCTTCCGATGACTCCAACGGACGCATGACGCTCCGAAACTACCACATAAATGACAAGGCAATGAAAATTCATCCCAGTACTCACAACAAGTTCAGATTATATACTTTCCCAACCCCGCTCAGTGACCAAAATGCCCTCGGGCCCAAGTGTCCGGAATCCGAAATTTCTCAAAGATAAACTCTACCCATAGCTTTACTAACTCAAATATATAGTTTTCTCAAATATTCATGCTCAATTCGTGGCTAAAATCCAATTTTCCAAAATCTAGGTTTCTTCATCATTTTTCCCAATTTTCCTCAATTTCCACTACCAAATCCAAGTAATAATCTTGTATTTAACCTTAGAAATAAGTAGAACAACTTACCTATTGATGCTTGGTAGAATCTCCCCTGAAAAGCCCTCCAAAATCGCCTAACCTCAATGAAAAATGAGATAGAAATGGCTCAAATCCGATTTTTAAAACATTCTGCCCATGCACCTTTTTCGCACCTGCGGTCCAATAGTCGCTCCTGCGGCTCTGCACCTGCGGTCCAATAGCTGCTCCTGCGGCTCCGCACCTGCGGAAAATTCATCGCAGGTGCGGCTCCGAGTCAGCCCAGCAAAAATCCCGCTCCTGCGATACCTCTTCGCACTTGCGATACCGCAGGTGCGACAAAACTCCCGCACCTGCGGTCCCTCAGCTCCAGACACAAAATCTCGCACCTGAGGTGCCCTTAGCCGCACCAGCATCTCCGCACCTGCGGCCAAATCCTCGCAGGTGCGGTTACACCAGATGACAACAGCTTCAGCCCTTTTCCAACTTCAACTTTGTTTATCCGTTAACCACCCGGAATCCAACCGAGGCCCCCGGGACCCCGTTCAATTACACCAACCTATCCCTAAACATGACACGGACTTGCTCGAGCCCTCAAATCACATCAAAAAATGCCAAAATCACGAATCACACTCAAATCCAATTCTTTAAGAACTTGGAATTTCAAACTTCTACATCCGATGCCGAAACCTATCAAATCACGTCCGATTGACCTCATATTTTTTGCAAAAGTCATATTCAACAATACGGACCTGCTCCAACTTCCGGAATCGCATTCCGGCCTCTATATCAAAACTTCCACTTCCGGTCGGATTTTTCCAAAAACCCTCAAATTTCTTTTTTTAGCCAAATGACTCTAAAATTACCTACAGACATCCAAATTCACTTCCGATCGCGCTCCCAATTCCGGAATCACCATACGGAGCTATTCCCATACTCGGAATCCTAAACGGACATCAATCTCACTGACATGCACTTCAAAGCCCAAATTCATGAAATCCTTCTAAACTGCTAGCTTTCATAATATACACCGAAACGCTTCCGGGTTATCCAAAACTCGATCTGGACATACACCCAAGTCCGAAATCATCATACCAACCTACTGGAACCTTCAAATCCTGATTCGGAGATTGTTTACTCAAAACTCCAATCTTAGTTGATTTCTCCAACTTAAGGCTTCTGAAATGAGAATTTCCTTTCCAATCAACTCTAAACTTCCTGGAATTCAATTCCGACCACGCCCACAGGTCATAATACCTGAAACAAAGCTGCTCACGACTTCAAACCGCTGAACGACGCGCTAGAACTCAAAACGACCGGTCGGGTTGTTACAGGTTCCTTTCATGGTTATGCCAAAATAGAGAGGATTTGGAGAATAGTGTGAAGAAAAAGACCTCAGGGGCGCCGTTTCTTATTTTTTGGAAAAAAAGCTGCTAGGGTCAGGAAATGGGGGGATGAAAGTTCTGAAGGTTCTTTTTTTGGGTGTAAGGTTGGGGTGGGTTTTGCAAGATTGGGCTGCTGGCCAATTTTAAAAAATAGCCTTTTCTTTCCTTTCTTTTCATTTTCAAGAAAAACCAATTTATCTAATACTCCTAATTCCGACTAATTTGCAAAATTAATCTAATGACCTAATTAACTAAACTAAGCTAAGAATGTATTTTTTTTTTTGGTTTATATATATATTTAAATAATGCTCTTAGAATATAAATTAATCCTAGAAAAAATGTAATTTAAAATCTAAAATTCTATAAAATTAAGATTCAAATATTTTTTGAATTTTATGATTTACGATATTCCTAAAATGAATAAAAATGCGAATAAATGTAAAACAAATAAAGAAAAATTCCTAAAATTTATAAAACAATAAAAACTATTTTTGGATTATTTTTAGGAGTAATTTCCTATTCGGGGCAAAAATTAGGCGCTCACAGGGGGCACCTCACCTTGCTCCTCTATAGTGGGGTCCTCTGGTGGTATAGCTGGAATAGCTCGGGGACGCCCTCGTCCCGTACCTCGGGCTGGTGTATTCCCCCGGCCCCTGCCACGGCCGCGAACAACGGGGGTAGCGGCCCCTCCCAGATCTGGAACATCGAATGTACGCGTCCTCACCATCTGTGAGAGAATAGAAGAACGGAATTCAATGAACTATTGATTGCACGATAGAATAAAAATAAGGAGAGGTTTTCCTAACACCCTATAGCCTCCCGAAGATAAGTGCAGACGTCTCCATACCGATCTGCAAGACTCTACTAGGTTTGCCCGTGACTTGTGAGACCTACGAGAACCTAGTGCTCTGATACCATGTTGTCAAGACCCAAAATCCTAACTGAGGTCGTGATGGCGCCCAACAGCGACGTCAGGCAAGCCGACTTTAAATTCACTAAAGGTTCCATCTTATTAGTTTAAACACTTTAAAAATATACTCAGTTTTACTAATTAAAACGTGATTTGACAAGGATAGTTAACCAATTTTAATCAAAACAGTCACGATGAGAAATGATCCAATATGTATAGACACAGACCCGTAAACCAAAATAACAACTACGTATGTGCCAGAAACTAGTGTCACAAGTCCTACGGGCATACTAACTGAATATACAAAACATAATACACAATCCCACTGTTTGAAATGAATAGACAGGAAAATAGTAAAAGAAAACTCCAAGGTGCCACCGAGGATCGCCAGGAGAAGCAGCTCACCGTGAAGTCGGGTCCAACTGAGATCAGAATCGATATCCGGCTTGATAACTAGATGCACCAGCCTTAGAACCTGTACAATTAAGTACAGAAGTGCAGCATGAGCACATAAAAAAATATGTACCCACTAAGTATCCCGCCTAACCTCGAAGAGGTAGTCATGATATGTAGACGTGATACTTACTAGGGTCAACATTTCTAAATAACATGATTTAATAGGAACTAGGCAGGCATAACAGTCGTAGAAGTCACAAGGAGATATATCATCAAGTATAATTGTATTTACCTTTGCATGTCAAATTTCACTAACACACAATGTACTAAATTTCCTTATTAACATGAACCAGTTTGTATAATTACAACAAATTCCCAGTGAATCATACAACACATAGTAGGCCGGACACGTACGACCGGAACGTCGCAAAAAATAAATGTGCACTACCGAGAGTCGAACGACTCGAACCATAGATGCATCTATTACCCCGCTCGCAAATCAAACATGCGACGCGGTTGGCAGAATAGTAGGGCTATTCCGCTCAGGAATCATACATGTGGAGCGGTGCCGCATACATACATAAAATTATCAATTTTTAGGGAATTATCAGAGATTATTCTTTAAGGCAAGAACCTAAGAAATATATTATGGACCACAACTTCCTAATATTCTCATGCCAAATCAAGATACGTTTAGGAATACATGTAATTCACATATAAGCATGCTCGTGATTCCTAGAACTACCCAACATAACATAGTAGTAGCTATGCACAGACTCTCGTAACTTCTTGCGTACGTAGCCCCCGAAGATAAGGACATGCAATTATTTATAATCACCTATGGGGATAATTCCCCCTTACAAGGTTAGAAAGGAGACTCACCTCGTGTAGAACCTACTCCCCGGACCAAGAACGCGCCCGAAACTCCGAACTCTACACCCGAGGACTCGAAACTAGCCAAATGTTATACAAATTCATTAATTTATGCTCAAAATATGGAGATTATCCTACTTATTTAGTAAATTTCCCATTCTTGAAGAAATTTTGAAATCCAACCCCCGGCCCACATGCTCGGATTCCAAAAATTCTCGAAGGAAATACTCACCCATACCCTAAGGATCATTAATATACGATTTCTACTTGATTTCATAGCTAATTCACGGGTAAATTCTCAAATTATCGAAAGCCCTAGGTTACTTCCCCATTCTTGAATTTCCACTAATTTAGGTAGTTAATTAAGCAAGTATTTCATGCATGAAGCTAATTGTAGAGTGGAATTCACTTACCTTCAATAACCAGGTCGTTTGCCCCTCTAAAATGGTGGGAATCACCCCAAGGAAGAAGATGAAGATGAGGGAAATGAGTTAATTCCCGTGTATGAAAACACACTGTCTGAACAGCGTTTCCGCACCTGCGGCTCGAGGACCACACCTGCGGTCTCGCACCTGCAGAAATGGACTAGGATGCCTAGGCCCGCACCTGTGGAGTGGAGACCGCACCTGTGGAATTCTATCCGCACCTGCGGAATTCTATCTGCACCTGCGAGAATCGGCCTGAGCACTGGGGGTCGCACCTGCGAGGCTAGGACTGCATGAGCGGTCCCGCACCTACGATTGGGCAATTGCACCTGTGGTCACACCAGAACAGGTGCACCAACAGCTAATGCAGCTGGTTTCTGGCCTCGTGTGGTGTCGGGGAGGCACCTGGCCCCACCTGAGCCCCCGTCCAAATATACCAACAAGTCCCAAATCATAATACGGACTCGCTTGAGCCTTCATAACACCCAAAACAATGTTAAAAATCAAAATCATACTTCAATACCCCTAGAACTAAACTTAAGAACTTTAAGTTTTCTAGACTTTGCTAACAACACGCCGAAACGACCTATACTACTCGGAATGACACCAAATTTTGCAGGCAAGTCATAAATGACATACAGAACTATTCCCGGTCTCGGCATTCCGTTCGGACCTCGATATCTCAAAAGCATGTCCCAAATCATAATAGGAACTTAAGGAGCTCTTAATTCAATATTGGGCGCTGAAATGCTCCCGGGTCATCAGAAACCCATTATGAACATACGCTCAGGTCCAGAATCATCATACGAAGCTACCGAAATCATCGAAACTCAATTCCGAGGCTGTTTACTAAAAATGTTGACCAAAGTCAAACTTGGCCTTAAAAGCCAACCTTAAGGAACCAAATGTTCCTATAACACTCTAAACACCTCCGAATCTCGGACCACCAATCTCCGCAAGTCATAAATCATAATAAGCCGCCATGGGGGGTTTCATTTGGGGGAATGGGGTCTGATAACAAAAATCGACCGGTCGGGTCGTTATAGAGAGAGAGAGAGAGAGGGAGAGAGAGCAATATGTTTTAAAATCGGGGCAGGACAATATACGGGCAAGTTGCAATTGTGTTTAATTATAATTTGGTTTAGGGTTTAAGTTAGGCCAATGGAATGGTAACACATGGATATTAAATTAAATTTTCATTTTTTTTCTCCACAATTTTCTATTAGTGATAAGGGTAATGTTGAGCCAAGAAATGACGGTAGGAATATTTTTATTCAAATAGGTGGAGGAAGGAAATTTTTGTACCAATTCTGATACTTCAGGGGCAGTTCTGGTCCTTTTCAGTATATTTATTTCTATAAGAAATCGGGTTACTTTTAACCCGCAGACGAAACTAGTTGCTGCAAGAATATATATAATTTGTACATTTATTATATATAACATACAATAATTATATATATACAAAAATCTATATTTTTTTGGCTATTATTTTGAGAGAGTAACGACCTGACTGGTCGTTTTGAGCAATTGCATCTGGTTCGGAAGTTTGAGGTCATGAGTAGCTTCACACAGTGTATTATGACTTGCGTACATCACCGGTTCGGGTTTTTGAGAGGCTCAGAAAGGATTTTTAGGAGTGACTCTCATTTGAGAAGCTCGAAGTTGAAAGAATTGACCAAGGATTAACTTTTGAGTATTTGACCTCGAATCAGAGTTTCAACGGCTCCGGTAGGTCCGGGTGGTGATTTTGGACTTGAGCGTATGCCCGAAATTTCATTTGGATGTTTCTAAAAGGTTTCAGCATCATTTGGCGGAAGTTGGCAATTTAAAGGTTTAGAATTTTCTTAGGTTTGACCATAGTTTGACTTTAAGGCTATCGGGTTCGAATTTTGGTTTTGGAATAGGTCTGTTTCATCATTTGGAACTTGCCTGCAAAATTTGGCGCCATTTGTAGTTGATTTTATATGGTTTGGACGCTTGATAACTAGGGATTTTAACCTACTATTTACTCTCTTTTACTTAGGTTTTGGGGCAAAAATGCGTTAAGGTACTCCCGAAAGCTAACTCAAGGTGCTTACTTGGTGATTTTGGTCAAAATGAGACAAAGAGGCCAAAACGAACTTAAAAAGGAGCCAATCTTGCAAAAAGTCCTTAACTCAACTTGAGCATTGGCAGCGCTAATTTTACGCTGCAGCGTAAGCTTATCCCCTGAGGCGGATTACTGAGGGCGGTCGTGGATTTGAGGTTCAGAGAGATGAATTTGGACTAGCTGGGACCGTTGACAGCGTCACAAAAGCGCGGCCGCGTCAAAGTTCCGCTAAGACCGAAAATGGAGGATCAGAGAGTTAACAATCTTAGGCAAACCATGAAACTCTATCAACGCTTATTTTACGCGGCCGCGCTATTTCCTAACGCTGAGGCCGTTAGAATTTCGCTGGGAGCGGAATCAAGTTTCAGAGATTTTTTATCAAGTCTAGTTTTGAAGAAGCACGGTCCGCGCTCGTTATTGCGCGGGAGAAAATGTGAATCCATTGAGGTGCCTATTTTTCTGCTGACAACGGAACCTCCGCAAGTGTATTTTGTCCAGTAATTTCAGCTTTGTATAAATATTTCTTTTTCACTTTTTAGGTTATCTTTTGTATGAGTGAGCCCGTGAACAACAAACATTTTCCCTTTTGATTAACTTTAGCTTATAATCTTAGATTTTATCCTTGTATTTAACATTTATAGCTATTATTTCATCTACATCTTTGATTTCTACCTTGATTATCAGTAGCTAGACCTATTATCTAGGGTTGTGACATCTTATGTATCTTTAATTTTGGGGCTTATTTGTTATGGGTTAGTGATATTTAGCTTGTTTCATGCTTTATCTATTGAATTGGTGGTTGCAAAAACTTATTCATGCCTTTTCGACTAGGATTCTGCTTGAGAAAGTGGACCCAAGTCTAGGTAAAATAGGCTAACAAGGAATTGGGATGTATTCAAGAGATTGATAACCCCAATTAAAGGGTTAAACCTAGAGATAGTAATACCCGACTTGAGCCAATTTCACTTGCACTGTTTGAAGACCCAATTAGGCTTGAGAAAGCCAATTCGGGCAAGGTCTCCAAAACTACCGAGAGGTACGGGGTGATTAATTGAGGTTATATCCTAATCCCATATACAACAAGTTTGTCCTAAACTTTAGATTCCATTAGATACTCGCCTAGGTGTAAGTCGCTTCCCTAGTTCCCTTTATAAACTGAGAAAACCCTTACCAAAAATATTATACTTAGCTTCTTTTTAGCAATCAATAGCTTTAAACTAGAATAGAATCAAACCAACTTATGACTAGAAGTGTAATTAAAGGCAAGATACATAACTAGGTCGGATAGGAACCCAATTCTCGTATTATAACTCCCTGTGGATATCAATCCCGGTCCCTTGGGTAAAAACTACATCGACCCCTCCTCACCATTCTATAGTGGTGCAGGGTTGGAGCCGATCACTTTTTAGCACCGTTGTCGGGGAGTTAAACGATTTTAGCTATCTATCTGACTAGTTGTGTATATTGTTTCTCTTTCTTTCTATTTTACTAATTTGTGTGTTGTGAGCACGTGATTTTTTCCTACCATAATACTACACAAAATTCAGTAAATTGTTTAGTTTTATGATTTTTATTGAATTAAATGCTATTTATGAATTAATTTTGCATTATGTAACCATAACTTGCCTTTTAAATGTATAAATGATTTAAAGCAGCATAATTAGGCGCGTAACCTTAGTTATTATCTAAATAGATATAATTATTTGACATAAAGTAGGTTAGTGTTTAAATTCTTAATTTAATTATTCCTTTTAGCAAAATTATGAAATTTTTCCTTGAATGATTAGGAGTAAATCAAGATGATAAGACTCTTAATTAACTAATTTATTAATTAAACAAAGACTAGGATTAGAACTAATTATTTTATTTTTTTAGTTTTAATTTAAATTAATTAATTAAGTTTGGATTTGCAAAATGAGCTAAAAAGACCCGGGCTGGAATTGCCCAGGCCCAAGCTAATTGACCCAATTCCTCCCAACCCAAACGGCCAACCCAGACCAACGTCCCCACTTAATAAAACGACTCTGTTTAAGCCAGCCTCATTTCCAACCGTTGGATCTTCATGATCCAATGGCTCACAACCCCCAAAGCCATTAATATAAAATTGTCCTAACCACCCCCTACCTCATTTGCAAGTCTAACACCCCACACCCGTCTCTCTCTTCTCCCTCTCACCCCACAGCTCCTCCACCTTGCTCCGCCGGCCGGAAATCGCCTCCGGCGGCGGAGCTCAACCAAACGGCCCCAATTTTTTACGAGTTAATCCTCATCCTCCCCTCAACCCCGTCCTGTTATTAGTTTCTTCAATAAATCACCCCAAAAACCTCTAATATTATATCTAAGAATATAGAAACCGTAGTTCACCCATGCTGACTGACTCAGAGACCTTCAACAACTTCTACCTACATGGATCGATAGCTCTCGTTGAGGGCTATTGATTCATGTGGGTTGAAGTTATTTTCAAACCCCACTGGAGTCCGACAAGGTCCAGCGACCTTCAATTTTTCCGGCCAAGTACCTTTAACGCGTATCTCCTCTCCTATTTATTGTTTCTATACACTATTAAAAGAAAAATCATGTTAATCACTGTTTTCATTTATGTTTTTTTATGCTCAATCTGTTAATGTCTTCTTTTAGCTTTTTATGTTTTCTTCTGAATTAGTTTAGCTTCGAGATTTGTTGTCATGCATGCTTTGATTAGGTAGCATCCATGTTTAGGTTTTAGGATTTTCTGTTAATCATTAATTAATTAGATTTTCTGCCTATTTCTCTATTAAATTTAATTACAAATAGTTAGTTTAATTGGTTCATATTCAGGTTATTCAGATTGTTTATTTACTGTTTTTCCCCAAGTGATGTGGCCCCCTTTTAGATTATTTTCTTCCCTTCTTACTTGAATAGGTTAAATTAGGTTAGTCGATTGATTGTCGATTAATTAGGTTAGTACTTGGTTCTGAACCAGTGAACGGTCATGAATCAATCAAGGTGACAAAATTTCTAAAAATACCTAGGTTTAATAATTAGCTAAGTCTCTAATTTTAGTCAAAGTAGTTGAGTTGAATTAGCTCAAGTAAATCAGTTAACCTAAGTTTAAGAAATTAAACTCATTGACTTAAATTAATTAACAAGCTATTAAACTAGAATTAACACCTAGTAATGAAATTAACTTAAACCCAGGTAACTAATAAGTATGGTTGGAAACCAACTCTAGGAACCTAATCAACTAACCCTTAACTAACTAACCTAAACCCTAGTTTAGAATACCTATTAGTCTTAATTAACTAAAGTAAGCTAATCAGGATTAACTAACTAGGGCTATTAATAACACAAGAAAACCTAACTCTAGTTACCTAAGAGTAATTATAGGGATATTAAAGGGTAGTATAGGAATTTTAGTTGAAGGAATCTTGGGTGTAACAACAGAAGAACCATCTAGACTTATAAAATCAAATTTTTAAGGGTTATTAAGGTCTTTATGGGGCTAGAAAATTCTGGAATAAGGGCAGCTGTCCCAAAGGATAAGAGTGACAGCTGCTTTTGTACTATTTCAGCCTATTGGGATAGGGAATATGCCAAGTATATCCTATCCCCAAGTCCCTTATAAATACACCCATTTTCCACTATTAGAGGACCTTTTTTATTCGCCTATTTTTTAGACTCTTTTACCTCTTTTACATTCATCAGCTACTGAAAACATTGGAAAACACATAAAAGTCTAGAGTAGTTGCTATTCATGAGAAAATTTCAAAAGGTATTAGTAGAACAAAAAATCTGATTCCTTTCGAAAGTTCATCAAGAATCTGCTTGGGTTTTCAACCTTGGCTCTCTTGGGAGCTGTGTTGGTTTGAGGTTGCTGTTTGTTTGCTGCCTGATTACTCTTTCTTCTAGCTGAATTCTCTCTTGGCCTGACCTTTATTTGGCCAGGATTTCTTTGTATTCTTGCTCTTAAAAGGTATGTAACATTATGCTCTTGAATGAAGAATTTCTGTGTTTAAAACCTGTTTACTTTAGCTAAATTTTCTGCCAACTTTCTTTTCTTATTCATGGATATATGAGATTTATGTAGTATGTCTGTCCCATGTTCATATGAATTTCGGTGTGAAAACATTAAAATAGGTGGTGATTTGATCACCAGTTGGTCAGATCTACCTATATAAATGCATAATATCATCTTTTTTTGTTATTTGTTGGAAACTCGGGTGGCTTCTGATTCTGTCATGAGCAAGTTCAAAATTGAAGCAATAACATATTAGGTTTCATTTATATATTTGCTTATGTAATGTTCTGTATATTCTGATGTAAAAACAAGATCTGTTTTCATTTGTTATTTAGTAGTCATTTTAAAATGAAGACTGGACTGTTAATATTTCATAGAAAAAATGGGTCAGATTCATAAGAAGACTCATTAAATTTTTACATTACTATGTTCATCATTCAAAGCTGGTTCTTTCTTTTCAGTTATGAAATCTGGGTCCAATGGACCCTATAAATGCGTTTTCAAGAAGTAGCGTAAAATTTGTCTAATTAAATTATATTCTCATGTTTGAACAATCAATTTCCTCTATATGGTGTTAGCTAGAATGGCTATATTTGCTTACCAACTTAGTAATTAGATACAAGGCTGGCCCAAAATGCTAAATCATGGAATTGGGCCAGAATTAGCGAATAGCCCAAATCCTTATATCTTTGTTCATTCCTAGAAAGATTCTGAATAAAGCTATATAGTCTAATCTAAAAACAAAGGGTGTTCTTTCTAGACCAATATTATTAATTAACTTAAGAGATTCATTTTAGATATGGTAAATACTTAGACCCGTTCCTCAACTAGATAGTGGCTACCTCAAGACTTAGGGAATAAATCAATCATCAAAGTATACGTTTGCGTAACTTTGAATTTGCGATGGATTTTACGCATACGTGACCCATCTCCAAAAATAACTCTTTGAATACAAAAGATTAATAAAAGCGGTAAAGAATATATAAATGCACATAGGTATAAAAGCAGTAGTTAAACAATTTAGGCCAAGTTTAATCATTAAACGATCGTTCTAGAACCACGGAACTCGGGAGTACCTAATACCTTCTCTCGGGTTAACAGAATTCCTTACCCAGATTTCTGGTTCGCAGACAATTTAAACAGAGTCAAAATTCCTCAATTTTGGGATTTCTAATAAATAAATGGTGTCCCGGAACACCGTAAAAAATGCGGGTGGCGACTCTGAATAAATAAATCCCAAAAATTAAATAATGTCACTTAAAGTAGAAAAACTTCCTTATTATCCTCACCGGTGAAAAAGGAGGTGTGACATGTGTTTAATCGCTTTAGCTAAAAATGGTTGATCCTCTCGACAATGTTATACCGGGGGAGGAGGTAGATGATAATGGGGATGATGAGATGCATCTAGTACCTCAAGCTCAAAGAAGAGGACGCCAGGCCAATGAAAATATTCCAGTCCCTCCCCCACCTACTCCAAGAGCAGCTCCTCGGGTGCTTCCAAATGAAGGATATGTTAGTACGATTGTCTCACCCCAAATTTGGGCTGGCAATTTTAAAATTACAAATGTGATGTTGACTTTATTGGATCGGCGAGGATATTTCACAGGTGCTCCCCATCAAAATGCTTATAAACATCTAAAGGAATTTTTAGATACTTGTTGGGGAAGCAAACAGACAAACGTATCGGAGGATGCATTAAGGCTGAGACTGTTCCCTTTTTCTCTTAGAGGGAAAGCTTTGGATTGGCTTGAAAGATTCCTCAACCATTCCATCTCTATCTAGGATGAGTTGGCGGACAAGTTTATTGCCAAGTTTTTCTCACTCGGACATATGACAGCTTTAAGATATGAAATATTAGCATTCAAACGGGAACCAAATGAACCCCTTCATGAGATTTGGGAGAGATACAAAACTATGGTCAAGGAATGCCCCAATAATGACATGACAGAAGCTATGATCCAACAAATATTTTACTGGGGTATAAACACGACCAATCAATGTGTGGTGAACCAGTTAGCTGGGGGAAATTTTATGAAGATGTCTTATGATGAAGCCTGTGATATTCTTGATGAAATGGATGACACATCTTCAGCGTGGCAAAGTCGGGCAAACGTTCCTCAAGGTGACCCGAATGTGATCAATCTTCACAAGGAACTCCTAGACCATGGACAAGCAATTGCTGAGTTGACAACAACTATGAACCAACTTGCCAAAGCACAGCTTCAGCAAATCCAAGGACCAAAGAAAGTACATGCAATGGAAGGGGTCAATCTAATGGTCAACATGAGAAGACAACGTGGCCAACAAATGCAAAGCAACAATGATCAAAATGAGCAAGGTGTTAGTGGTTACAATAATGATGACTCATATGATGACCAAAGTGAGGATATGATGTATGCAAACAACTATCAAGGACAGCGGATCAATGCTCCAAACCAATAGTGGAGATCTCAAGGGAACAATTAGAATTGGAACAATCAAGGGCAAGGAAACTGGAACAACAACAACTCAAATAATTGGGGGAACAATAATCAAAATTGGGGTGGCAACAATAATTGGAATGGCAATAACAACAACAATTGGGGAGGGGGGGAATAGATATCGGGGGCCGGGCTTCCAAAGGCCCCGAATGTATCAACAACCCAACAATCCTCCTCCGTATCAATCTCAAGGCCAAAGTTGGTCAAGCAATGATATGGGCTGGATCGAGAATATGTTCAAACAGATGATGGAGAGGGCTGCCGATTCTGATGCTCAAATTGCCTCCCACACTACTTCCATCCGTAATCTTGAGGTCCAAATAGGTCAAATCTTGCAAGCATTGAACACTCGCCCTAAGGGGGCACTACGTAGTAACACGGTAGTAAACCCGAAGGGCGGGAACAATAACAATACTGGGCATGGAATGTCGGTTACCAAAAGGAGTGGTCGAGGTGGTGAAGCAAGTACCTCAAAGCAAAAGAGAGTTGTGTGTGATGATGATGAAATGCAAAATGATGATGTTCCTATAGTTGTTGAGAAAGTGAGTGAAGAGCAAGTGAATGGTGAAGTGAGGATTGATATCAATGACAATGAGGAGGAGTCACAAAATGACGTGAACCCGTCTAGGGAACACGTGATAGACATTCCAGAGCTGGTGGTGCCAAAAGCCAAGGCTCCTTTGCCTAGGCCTCCTCTACCTTATCCTCAAAGACTAGCAAAGCAGAAAAGTGAAAATAAATTCAAAAAGTTCATAGAGATGATGAAGAGCTTGTCAATCAACGTGCCATTAGTGGAAGCTCTTGAGAAAATGTCGGGATATGCCAAGTTTATGAAAGACTTGGTGACTAAAAAGAGATCCATGGAATGTGAGACCATCAAAATGACCCACGAAGTTAGCGCCATTGTGAACTCGACGGCTCCTAAGCTTGAAGATCCCGGCGTATTTAACATCCCTTGTACCATTGGAAGTACGGATTTTGCATAGGCTTTATGTGATTTGGGTGCTAATATCAATTTGATGCCTTACTTCGTCTTCAAAACTTTGGGTATTGGTCAACCTCGAGCAACTTCATAGACTACAAGTGGCGGATAGAACAATAAAGTGGCCCCTTGGTGTTATTGATGATGTTCTTGTGCGGGTCGACAAGTTTATCTTACCTGCTGATTTTGTGATCCTCGACTGCGAGGTGGACTACGAGGTGCCTATAATCTTGGGAAGTCCGATCCTAGCAACAGGGAAGGCCTTGGTGGATGTTGAAGCCGGTGAGCTCACCTTCCGGGTGGGTGATGAACAGGTGGTCTTCCACATGTGCAAGTCAATGAGGCAACCAAATAGTACCGAGATTTGCTCTTTTGTGGATTTAGTGACGGAAGCGATAATTGATGATATAAGCTCAATGATCAATGTGGAATATCCAATGGAAGTTGTCTTGTTGAACCATGAGGATGATGTAAGGGATGGCTTGGTTGAATGTACTAATGCATTGCAAGTAATGGGATCCTATTCTTATGGTCCCCATAAACTATATGTGGACTTGGAAAATCGGAAGACTTCACCAACAAAGCCCTCGATTGAGGAGCTGCCTACCTTGGAGTTGAAGCCTCTCCTATCACACCTCAGGTATGAATTCTTGGGCCCTTCTTCGACATTTTCTGTTATTCTTTCTGCTTGCTTAACCAAAGTGCAGGTAAACTCAACTCTTGAAGTGATCCAAAGGAGAAAAAGGCAATTGGTTGGACCTTAGCTGATATTCGGGGCATAAGCCCCGCCTTTTGCATGCATAAAATTATACTTGAGGATGATGCAAAATTATCCGTGGAACATCAATGGAGGTTGAACGAGGCTATGCAAGAGGTGGTCAAAAAGGAGATTATCAAATGGATTGATGCAGGGGTTATCTATCCAATCTTAGACAGTGCATGGACTTCACCGGTGCAATGTGTGCCGAAAAATAAGTTGATCCCTACTTGGACCGTGACTGGTTGGGGAGTTATGTATGGACTACATGAAGCTGAACAAGGTGACCTGAAAGGATCACTTTCCATTGCCATTTCTGGACCAGATGTTAGACAGACTTGCCGGGCGAGCCTTCTATTGTATCTTGGATGGGTACTCAGGTTACAATCAGATTCTTATAGTCCCTGAAGATCAACAGAAAACTACCTTCACCTGCTCGTATGGGACCTTTGCATTCTCTAGGATATCATTCGAATTGTGTAATGCACCCGCTACATTTCAGCGGTGCATGATGGCGATATTTACGGACATAGTGGAGGACTTCCTCGAAATCTTTATGGATGACTTTAGTGTGGTTGGAGACTCATTTGAAGAATGTTTGAAAAATCGTGATAAGGTTCTAGCCCGATATGAAGAGACAAATCTTGTGTTGAATTGGGAAAAATGCCACTTTATGGTCGAGGAGGGCATTGTCCTCGGCCATAAGATCTCGAAAGATGGAATCGAAGTGGACAAGACTAAGATATAAGTTATTTCAAAGTTACCTCCTCCAACTTCCGTCAAGGGATTTAGAAGTTTCCTTGGGCATGCGGGGTTCTACCGGAGGTTCATCAAAGATTTTTACAAAGTGGTGAATCCCCTATGCAAGCTATTAGAGAAGGATGCAAGGTTTGATTGAAATGAAGAATGCATGAAGGCCTTTGATCTCTTGAATTATAATTTGATAACCACTCCAATCATTACCGCACAAAATTGGAGCTCACCCTTTGAGCTTATGTGCGACGCAAGTGATGTTGCGGTAGGAGCGGTCTTGGGGCAACGGGTGAACAAGATATTTCATCCGGTGTACTATGCAAGCAAAGCTATGAACGATGCCCAGGTTAATTATACAGTGACGGAGAAGGAATTGTTAGCAATTGTGTTTGCAATTGAGAAATTTAGGCCCTATCTCATGGGCGCCAAAGTGATTGTTCACTCCAATCACGCGGCGCTTCGGTATTTGATGACCAAGAAGGAATCCAAAGCTAGATTGATGAGATGGGTTTTGTTTCTTCAAGAATTTTACCTCGAGATCATTGATAGGAAAGGTAGTGAAAATCAGGTTGCGGATCATTTGTCCCGTCTAGAAGAGCAAGGGAGGCCAAAAGATGGTATTAAAATTAATGATGATTTCCCGGATGAGCAACTCCTCTCGATTTCTATGAATGATATGCCTTGGTTTGCGGATGTTGCCAATTTCATTGTTACCGACATTCTCCCGTGTGAGATCTCTTCTAACCAAAGGAAGAAACTCAAACGGGACAGTTTGGACTATTATTGGGATGAGCCCTACTTGTTTAAAATTTGCAATGATGGAGTCGGTGTGTCACGGAGGAGGAGCAAATGAGCATACTTTATTCTTGCCATTCCTCTCCCTACGGTGGTCATCACGCTGGGGTAAGGACTGCTTCCAAAGTTCTGAGTTGTGGTTTTTATTGGCCAACCTTGTATAGAGATATCACTGAGCTTGTAAAGAGATGTGATGAGTGTCAGAGAGTTGGAGGAATATCAAAGAAGGATGAAATGCCCCTCACAACTATTCTTGAAGTTGACATATTTGATGTGTGGGGCATAGACTTCATGGGACCTTTTGTTAGTTCGTGTGGCAATACTTACATTCTTGTGGTGGTTAATTATGTTTCAAAATGGGTCGAGGCCATGGCTTTGCCCAACAACGAAGCTCGAAGTGTAGTAGCTTTTCTCAAAAGGAACATTTTCACACGGTTTGGGATGCCCCGGGCTATTATAAGTGATTGGGGGTCTCATTTTTGTAATAGGGCATTTGATAATTTTCTTGCTAAATATGGTGTAAATCACAAGGTCTCTACTCCTTATCATCCCCAAGCTAGTGGGTAAGTGGAGGTTTCAAATAGGGAAATCAAAAGCATCTTATAAAAAACTGTGAATGCTAATAGAACTGATTGGTCAAGGAAGCTAGATGATGTGTTGTGGGCTTATAGGACTGCATTTAAGACTCCAATCGGTATGTCTCCATACCGATTGGTATTTGATACAGCGTGCAATTTTCCGGTTGAGCTAGAACATAAAGCATTGTGGGCCTTGAAGAGACTAAATCTTGAGTGGTATGTTGCAATAAATATCCGTGTGGAACAACTTAATGAGCTCAATGAATTTCGTTTTCATGCCTATTCAAGCTCATCATTGTACAAGGAGAAGATGAAATACTTGCATGATAAATATGCCAAAAACAAGGAATTCAAAGAGGGTGATTTGGTCCTTCTCTTCAACTCCCAATTGAGTCTGTTTCCGGGCAAGCTAAAGTCTAAATGGAGTGGTCCCTTTGAGGTAGTGCATGTAACACCTTTTGGTGCTCTTGACTTGAAGAACAAAAATGGTGAAATCTTCCGGGTTAATGGGTATCGTGTGAAGCAATACTTGGGAAATTTTGATGACAACCACTTGGTGGCTTTGATAAAGTTTCAATGATGATGGTAACTTGCGTCATGCCACGACGTTAAATCAGGCGCTTCTTGGGAGGCAGCCGAAGTGATTTTTTCTTTCTTCTTAGATTAGGATTTGTTTGAACTAATGCGTTGTCAGATTTGTGTAGGAATTGTTTGATGCAGTACAAGACACATAATGGAGAAAATTGGATAAGTGTGCATTGATCCGCTATAGCGCTCCATATTCTGCTGCTAGCGACAGCACTTACGCATGGGCAAAAATTTTCTATGAACGTGGACTTGATGAGTTATAAATGCAAAGTCTCTGAAGTTTGGTCCGCGTCCGCATTTGCAATCCAGCTGTCAGCGGCCATTGTTCTGCGGTCGCGGTCCTTTTTCTGCTCCCAGTGGTGACATCAAAGATTCAGCTCTTCAAAAAAGTGAAAAGCACGGATCGCGGTGAAATTCTGCGGCCACGCCAGGTAAGCCGGTGTGGGCCTAGGGTTTTAGTATAAATTGGGGTGCCCTCCTCCTTTTACAATTTTCACACCCTAGCATTTGACAACACCCCTTTTCACTATCCATCATCACTCTTGTGCATCTAAATTTCATCTCATCTAACAAGTTTAACTCCTACATCAAATCTAGCTCCTGGTATGTTCAATATCTTAGTTTTAATTTTGGTTCTTTCTCTTTTCTTTACTTATTTTTTATTTCTAGTTTTTCTTTCTAGTTAAAATTACTATAGACCTAAAATCATAAGCATGCTTAACTAGTGGTAAAAATGAATGGGTTATTATTTTTTGATGCCTAATGGGGGTTGGGGTGTTTAATTCTGCTTGTTAAATTGCCAAATTCTTTGAGAAATATGAACCCTAGCTAATGAACCTTTCCTCAGTACCCGTGTTATCTGAATTCCGCAGTCGCGGCCGCGACCTTAATTCTGCAATCAGCGGTGATGTGCTTTTGTTAAGTTTGAATTAGCCTGTTTAACGCGACCGCGGTGGAAGTTTCGCTGTCAATGGAGAAATTTACGTGGCCGCGGTTCTTTTATTTCGCAGACAGTGGAACAAAGATCAAAGAAGTGGCATAATGATTTCACATCCGCGTTCATTTTTCTGCTCTCAGCGGTGGAGCTAACGCGTCCGCACCCAATTTTCCGCGGTCAGCTGTGCATGATTTTCAGAGACTGGGTAGTCTGATTCCTAGCCTCTCGTGTCCGCGCCCTATTTTCCGCTGTCAGCGGTGGCCTGTCTGCTGCAACGCTTCTTTTTTTGCTGACAGCAATCCAATCTGTTTTACCTTCTGAAACCTATTTATGCTTTCATCTAATGGTTCATTAATTACCAAATACTAATGAGCTTTCATTTACTATTTTGCAGACAATGGTTCGATATAGAGGCGGTCAAGATAAACAACCCGGAAGGGGTGAATCATCACGGGGTCGGGGTCGGGGACGAGGAAAACAACCAGCTACACCACTAGCCCCTAGAAGGATAATTGGAAACAAGCATACTCTCTGGAGGCCCACTCCAGACACCTCACAGACTAGCGAGTATGTCCCCTCTCGGGAAATTTCGGAGGGGGAAACTGGCCAAGCTCAAGAGGAGGAACAGTCTCAACTACGGCGCCTTGCAAATGAGTCAACTTCTGTATCTGGCTCTTCGGATAGTTTGGGACTCCGTGATTCTCCACCTCCTCCGGCCCCCAGTGCATCAGCTCCCTCCACCACAACTGCCCACGTACAGATCGATAGTGACAATGATGCCCCGGATGACGGGAGGGGTGGTCACACTCAGATAGGGGGATTGGAGAGGTCTCGGAACCTGGTAGTATGGCAAGACCGGTTCGTGAGTAAGAAAGCTTATCACAAATTCAGGGAGTGGTGGCCTCAGAGGTCACTTACATTGGGAGGGATTTCATTGGGCGGGACCTTCTACCCCACAACCCAAATGTTAAAAGGCACTTCAACGAGAGAGTGGGGTGGAAGTTCTTCACCAGCAGCTTGCCAGAGGCCATGGAGTTCTATGCTAATATCGCCCACATCAAACAGGGTACATACCTGACCAAAGTCCACAACAAGAAGATTTTATTCAATGGCACAGCTCTCAATGACTATGTTGGGTTCAATGATGAAGATGAAACCCAATATCTAGAGAAGGTGGAGCTGGATGAGTTAGCTCGTCCTTGGCTAGCCTCAGTGATTGTTATTCCCGGGACTACTCCAGCGTGGCTGACAGCCGGGGTTCCTATCTACATGAACACTTTGAGTTTCGAGGCAAAGGGATGGGCCATATTTGTATGCAGCAGGATCGACCCCACTACTCATGACAGTTACATTCCGATTTCCCGAGCTATTATTGTGGGGCTATTATGGTAGGGTTCCCGATCAATGTCGGAAATATTATGGCCAAGGTGATTAACAGGGCGGTAAAAAAGGGTGAGCATTCATATCCCTTCCCAAACTTCCTTACTATGTACTTCCAGGACCATGGGGTAGAGGGAAGGGAATATGATACCATAATAAATCCAAAGAGGCCTTTTTCTTAGTACAACTTGTAGGGTCCGGACAACTCCAAGTCCAAGAGCAAAGCCACCACTTCCACTGGCCAGTCTGAATAGCCTGGGGTGGTGGCCACAAGTTTACAACCATTTACTACTGATGGTTCTTCTGCTTCCATGCCACATCCTCCCTCCGAACCATCTGCCTTCATTCCTACCTTATTGTCTTCTTCTTCAGCTTACCCTCAAACTACTCTGAGGATAAACTAGACATTGGCCGGTATCATCGATTTGCTGAAGATAGCTTCGTCAAAGCTATCTGCTCTATCCAGTGTCGTAACAACCCAGGCAGCCCCAGCCCAGATCCAGTTGCCTCCATCATTGGAGAAGACTTTGAAGAGTTTAGTTGAAAATCAAAAGAAGATTCTAGAGTCCATGGGCATACATGAGAAGGAAATCAAGTCCCTGGAAAGTAGGTAAAGAAGATGCGGAAGAGCCAGGATGACCTGAAGAAGGAGGTGGCCAAGCTCACTACAGCAAGTGATATTCCCCTTGATCTACTCATAGGAGAGCCTGCCCCTGTAGCTCAGACTGAGGCCACCAGTGAGCCTGTGAGGAGGGTGGTGATCCCTCAGACTGAGGATTTGGAGATCTAGTTGGAGGACCCCGAGGGAGATGCATCACACCGGCCACAGGATCCATCCATTGACCCACCCAGTAACCCAGCTCCTATGCAGACAGAGGCATCTTAGGGAGTTTTCTTTTACTCTCTACCCTTCCCCTATTCTATTTTTACATTTAGCATTGAGGGCAATGCTAATTCATATTTGGGGGGGGGAGGCTAATTTGGTGATTTTTATGATGATTTGGTTTGTAATAACTCTTGATTCTATTTTCCTTTCTTTATTTTCTATTTCTCGTACTTTACTTCTGTACTTTTTATCTTTGGTATGTATATAAAGTTACCTTTCCATGTATATATTCATTACCCTCTTATGTATATTCATCTCAATCCCCTATTGTACATATTCATTTTACTTTCTATATTGTTACTTTATAACTTCTTTTATAATTTTCCTTAATAGTTTAGCTTCTTATTCCTTCAGTAGCTTATTTTTGAACTTACAGCTTCTTTTTACTTTTTTTTTATCAATAAGTCTTTGATTTTCTTAATGCCACGGTTCTTTCCAAGGGTGGAATTTGTGTGAACCGTGTGTCTCTCCCCTACGGTGGATGGCGTGACGACCTTCTTAAGGGACTGAGTCTGTTTTTCTTTTTGTTTTTGTTTTTATTTTATATGGTAGTAATGAATAAATGTGACTCAAGTAAGCTTCACTCGGCACCAACATATTTACCTTTGACCTCATGGTTAGAGACAAGTTGTAGACGAGACTAGCTCTAGTTGTGACCCCTGGTATCTTGAGTTGTCTAAAACGGTCATCTAGTGGTGTTTGTAGCCATATGTGAGTTTTCAATCTAATCTAAGGTTGTTGTGGGACCTCGACTCTATTCTCTTTAATAACCATTTGGCTTGAGAGGTGAATTTTTGAATTGCAATCCCAAGTGCCGTGCCAACAAGTCTAGAACTTGCCTCGAATGTTTTTCTAAGTGAAATCCTAAGTGTAGCTCGACTTGAGAAGTGATTATAGGATCTCTTTGGTCCCATATGAATTTGAAGACTTCCACAGCCTACCATTATAATATCCTTAGTCAACCCTTTTGAGTCTAAACCTTTTCGTTCATTAACCGCATTACAAGCCTTCATCCGTTCTATAATGACCCTCTCTTGGCACCAAATATTTCCTGAGCATTCATGATGAACAGTAGTCAAAAACATAAGTTTTGGGGAGAGACAAGGACATTCAAAGTGATGAAAATTTCAAAGAACAAAAGGAATTGATGACAAGGAAAGGCAAAGAAAAGGATGAAAATCCAAAAAGAAACATGTCAAAAAGAAAAGTAAAGTTTGAAAGGATTCAATGAAACAATGTTGAAAGGCTTGGAATGATGAGAAAAGGAGAAAAATGAATGTCAAACAGAAGAAAGAGCGACAATGTGTCTCTCTAGTTCCCTCAAGGAAGAAGAAAATGACTCAAAGAGTCAAGAAAAACAGGAGCCGAATTGTGAAAATGGAGTGCTTAAGGAAATATGGTACAATCATAGTTCATTATGTCCAAATTTGATCCAAAAATCCTTCATTACATCCCGTTAAAGCCCAATAGGATTTCAAGTTGAGTGAGCTTACATTAGTGGTGATTTACATGAGGGGCAAGCCTATGGTACTTAGAGCCGGACTTGTGGCATTATTTTGAGAGTGATGAGCGCACTTCTTGGAAATCCTTGTTTTGAGCATACATTCTTTAAGATGAGATGAGATCATGAAGAGTAGAGAAAAAAGAGTCTGGGATCCATGACCTACATGAGTGAGCCAATCTCTTTGACGAATTGAGTCAACTCTTGAAGCTTTTGTATCACATTAGATCTATGGAACTCAGAAAGTCATTGCATAATGTTGTCAATAATGCATTTGTGTTGAGGCTAATTATTAATCCCAATTGAAGCTTGATGAAGTTACTTTAGGACAGCTGAAATCCTACTGTATTTTTCTTGTGGAAGTGGGAATTACCTTGTTTGCTTGAGGACAAGCAAAAACTTAAGTTTGGGGGAGTTGATAACTAGGGATTTTAACCTACTATTTACTCTCTTTTGCTTAGGTTTTAGGGAAAAAATGTGTTAAGGTATTCCCAAAAACTAACTCAAGGTGCTTACTTCCAGGTTTTGGTCAAAATGAGATAAAGAGGCCAAAACGAACTTAGAAAGGAGCCAATCTTGAAAAAAGCCCTGAACTCAACTGGAGCGCTGACAACGCTTTACGCTGCAGCATAAGCTTGTCCGCTGAGGCGGATTACTGAGGATGGCCGCAGATTTAAGATTTAGAGAGATGAATTTGGACTAAGCTGGGACCGCTGACAGCTTCACAAAAGCGCGGCCGCTAAGCCATTGGCGCGGACACGGCGAAAATTCCGCTGAGAGCAAAAATGGAGGATCAGAGAGTTAACAATCTTGAGCAAACCATGAAACGCGGTCAACCCTTATTTTACGCGGCTGCGCTATTTCCTAACGCTGAGGCGGTTAGAATTCTGCTGGGAGCGGAATCAAGGTTCAAAGAGTTTTTATCATGTCCAATTTTGAAGAAGCACGCTCCGCGCTCGTTATTGCGCGGCCTCGAATGTCAATCCGCTGAGGCGCCTATTTTTCCGCTAACAGCGGAACCTCCACAGGGGAATTTTTGTCCAGTAATTTTAGTTGTGTATAAATAGTTCTTTGTCACATTTTTAGGTTATCTTTTGTAGGAGTGAGATCGTGAATAGTAACCTTTTTCCCTTTTGAGTAATTTTAGAGTAACTTTAGCTTATAATCTTAGATTTTGTCTTGTATTTAATATTTATGGCTATTATTTCATCTACATTTTTGATTTCTACCTTGATTATGAGTAGCTAGACCTATTAGCTAGGGTCTTTAATTTTGGGGCTTATTTGTTATGGGTTAGTGATATTTAGCTTATTTCATGCTTTATCTGTTAAATTAGTGGTTGCAAACACTGATTCATGCATTTTTGACTGGGGTTCTTCTGGAGAAAGAGGACCCAAGTCTAGTTAAAATAGGCTAATAAGGAATTGAGGTGTATTCAAGAGATTGATAGCCCCGATTAAAGGGTTAAACCTAGAGATAGTAATACCCGACTTGAGCCAATTTCACTTGCATTGTTTGAACACCAAATTAGGCTTGAGAAAGCCAATTCCGGCAAGGTCTCCCAAACTATCGAGAGGTATAGGGTGAGTAATTGAGTGTGAGGTTATATCACGATCCTATATACAACAAGTTTTTCCTAAACTTTAGATTCCATTAGATACTCGCCTAGGTGTAAGTTGCTTCCCTAGTGCCCTTTATAAACTGAGAAAAACCTTACAAAAACATTATACTTAGCTTCTTTATAGCAATCAATAGTTAAACTAGAATAACATCAAACCAACTTATGACTAGAAGTGTAATTAAAGGCAAGATACATAACTATGTTGGATAGGAACCCAATTCCCATATTATAAATCCCTGTGGATATCGATCCCGATCCCTAGGTAAAAGCTACAACGACCCCTCCTCTCCATTCTATAGTGGTGCAGGGTTGGATCCGATCAATTCTTGATTGCGATTCTAGAAGTTCTTGAAGTTCATTATGATTTTCATATGTTTTGGCGTCCGATTCAAGATTCTAGAGGTTATTTTTTGGTGTTTTGGTTGCGCGATTGAGTTTGTGTTATGATTTTAGACTTGAGTGGGTATTTGTTTTGGAGCCTTGATGGATCGGGTGAGTTTCGGATTGGTTTCAAATTGTTTTTGTTAAAGTTTTTAATGTTGGTTCTGATTTCATCGCATTTGCAAAGCAGCCTCGCATTTGTGAACCTGGGCTGTTGGGGAAGAGTTTGCTTATACATAAGAATTCCCTTGCATTTGCGAAGTGTCTCTGTTCGCTTTTGCGAAAGTTGCTGCTGCTTTTGCGAGGCAGATGTCTTCGCATTTGCGAAGAAATTGGCCGCAAATGCGACTTTAGAAGAAAATCTCATGTTTTGATTTTGCGATAAAATGCTCTCTTTTGCGGGGTCCGTGATTGCAAACCCCTTGTCGCAAATGTGACATCTGCAACCTGCAAATAGCTGGGCATTCCGAGATTTAGCTTCATTTTGTTATATTTTGAACCCTAGCCTCGATGAGGGCGATTTTGTGGAAGGATTTTCATACCAAATCACTTGGTAAGTACCTCTAATAAATTTTCAATTGTATTTTGTGATTATATATTAGGTTTAACATCATTCATGAGAATCTAATGGGAAAATTGGGAAAAATTATAGAATCTTTCAAAAAGTAAAATGATAATTTGAAGGACGAATTAATGTCGGAAGTTAATAATTTTGGTATGGTTGAACTCGTATCGAAATGGGTGTTCGAGTTTTATAAATATTTTCGGATTCTGAGGTGCGGGCCCAGGGGATTGACTTTTGTTGACTTTTTGTATATTGTATAAGGATCATAGCTTTGTTAATTGAAATTCTTTTCTCTTGCATTGTTTGATCTGTTTAAGTCGTCTTTGGCTAGATTGAGCCGAGTGGTGGTGAATTGGTAAAGGAAAAGTTAATTTGAGTATTGAATTGGCCGAATTGAGGCAAGTGTCTTGCCTAACTTTGTGTTGGGGAAACTACCCCTTAGAAATTGAGTAAATTGTGTTATCTTGTTATGTGAAAGCCGTGTACGCAAGGTGACTAGTGGGTACACGGTCTATATGTGGTATTTGACCAGTTTAGTTTGTCTAGTGTCTTTCCATGCCTTTTATTGAATTGTCATAACATATGATGTCTTGTTGCTAGTCCACTCTTACATGCTCTATTTGACGCTGTTAGCACCTACTGTAGTTCTTACTCGTTATTTGGCCCTTATATGCTTTAGTTGAAGCTATTGCCTTGCTTATTGTCTTGTTACCTCTTAATAGTTGAGTTTCTTCTATGAACTTGTGCTTATGTGCTACATGTCTTGATTGTTGTGATTGCATACTTAGTTATCACGTACTTTACCTGCCCTGTTATTTTTGTAAAGTTTGGTGTATTCCTTCGATTTTTACGTGGTTCCTTTGTTGTCGTGTACTGATTCCCTTGATTGTAGAAATTTTGTAAATGGAGTTATTGAATTATTGTCTTTGATATGAATTATTGTACGGGGGATCCAGTTGCACGCCACAACAGGTGAAATAAGGAAGGTGGTGAAATAAGGGAGAATATTTATATTGTGATATTGCTATTGTACGGTGGGATCGGGTTGCACGCCGCAACAGGTGAAATAAGAGTGGACTGTTATGGTGAAATAAGGGTGAATTGTGATATTGATAGTATATGGTAGGATCAGGTTGCGCGTCGCAACATATTTTATTTATTATTATAATATTGATATTATACGGTAGGATCGGGTTGCACGTCGCAACAAGTGAAATAAGAGTGAATTGATATGGTGAAATAAGGGTGAATTATGATATTGATATTATATGGTGGGATCGGGTTGTACGCCGCAACATATTTTGTATTTTATTGTATTGACTTCAGTTCTTTCGTACGAGACTCCGAGAATTAGTATTTTCGATTTTTTATTGTTTTTCGAGGATTGAGTTATTGTCATTGATTTATTGCCTTGCCGTCATTTCCTGAGATTTGTTCGTAATACTATTATTCTGGTGAATTGATTTCAAGGTGAATTTACCACGTTGAGTCATTGTCTCTAGTCCTGCTGAGTTGTTAGTAATATAGTGATTTTAAATAAAAGAATTAATATCATACTACCTTGTTAGACTTTTAAATTAAAACTCGCCATTTATTTCAGTACTTACCATTTTTAATAATTGTCATGTTTTATTTCAATTGATTTCTCAACTTAATCTCCTTAACTTGTCTGAGGTTTTATTTTACTTAAAAAGGAATATTATTATGTTTTAATTTAATAAATTCTATATTAAATTCAATAGCTTATTCGATGCTCTATTCTATTTGAAATTATTATTTTTCTTCACCCAAATGATTTCTAAAATAAACTGATCTTTCTCATTGTTTTCTTACTTGGTCTTGAAACTGTAATTTTACTTTATGATATATAAATAAAAGCTCGTGAACATCCTAATTAGCATTTGACACCGATATTATGTACCGAATAGCACGTGAATTTTGCCGTGCGAAGTGAGATGAAAAGATTTGGGCATGAGGTGTTATGTGTGTTAAAGGTGTGAAAATTGTGATTTATGATATGGGATTACGAGAAGTGGTATTGTTGAAATTGTGTATTAGAAATAATTTGATTGGTTGAGTTGACATCGTTTTCCCTACTTGAGCACATTTATACTTCATCCGTACCCCAACTATGTTGTTGTTTAATTACTTGGTTATTTCTCGTTGCCATTGTGTTCCTTTTGTTGTTACTACTATTTCTAATCTGATTTCTGTCTGCTATTGGCATTACTTTAATATTCCTTCCTTGTTAGCTTTATGTCATATTCTCCATAGGTTTAGATGTTCGGTGGATGTCTTGACCTGGCCTCGTCACTACTCTACCGAGGGTAGGCTTGATACTTGATGAGTGCCACCGTGGTGTACTCATGCTATACTTCTACAAATTTTATTTTTGTGCAGAGTCGGGTACTTCGGATCGAGTCGGTTTTGTGACTTATGGTTGATGTGGTTGGAGACTTCAAGATACACCTGTTGGGCGTTCGCAGGCTCCGAAGTCGCCCTCTATTGTATTTATTTCCATTGTTTCCTTCTATTACGGAACAATAATGTATTCATTATGTATAATTACTCCTCGAAGAGCTTATGACTTGTACTACCGATTTTGGGATATTGTATCATGTTGAGGCTATTGGTTTATTTAAAAATTTCTGGTTCATGATTAATAGTTGTTTAGTAAGACCTGTTATTATTTCGGCATGTGTTAGATTTACCTAATTTTAGAGATTAGATGTTATCACGACTCATTCGAAGGGACTCTTGGGTCGTGACAGAGAGCGACTACACAATATCGATAAATAAAAAATAGCCTCTTATGTTTGGGTATGTTTAAAATATACTTTAATTTTATTAAAAGTGAACACTTATGATTTTCATGAAAAATCTAGCTGTTAAATTTTATCAAAATTTTTGAGGAATTAGCTAAATACATCAGCAAATTACCATCAAATCCTAAAGCTGCAACAACAAAAACCCTCCTCCCATCTCTTAAACCCCAACACATAATCAACCTCATTAACCTTAATCCTCATTCTTTAACCCCTTCTTTTCTCCTCTCTTTCTGTACATGGCTTTCTTCAACTTCTCACAATTCAAAATATTGCCACACACTTCACACTTATTGCACTATGGCCCTTTTTCTTTACACTCACAAAATGAATTCAGAAGCTTATTCTTTTATCCACACTATTGTTTCGAGAAGAGGTAAAGACTCTGCCTTTACTGTTTTTCAAGCAATCTTGAAAGCTAAAGGTACCGACTTTACATCTCTTTGTAAATGTTTGAAATGCACTTATTGATGCTTATTTGGATTTGGGCTTTGTTTCTGATGCTATTCAGTGCTTTAGGCTTATCCAAAAACATAAAATTAGTTTCCCATTTCAAGGTTGTACTAAGGTTCTTGAATATTTAATGAAGCTTAATTCACCAATGGTAGCTTTTGATTTTTATAAGGAGATTTTGGAATATGGGTATCCTCCAAGTTTGTATTTCTTTAATGTTTTGATGAGTAAGTTGTGTAAGGAAGGTAAAATGGTGGAAGCACGGTCGGTGTTTACGGAGATTTGGAAGAGGAATTTGAGACCTAGTGTTGTTAGTTTCAATATTTTGATAAATGGGTATTGTAGATTAGGTGATATGGATGCAGGCTATAGGTTAAAAAGAGAAATGGAGGAAAGAGGAATTTTGCCCGATATTTATACGTATAGTGCTATGATCAACGGGCTTTGCAAGAACTTTTGGATGAGGGACGCGAACGAGTTGTTTAATGAGATGTGTGTAAAAGGTTTGGTTCCTAATGTTGTTATATTCACGACTTTGATTAATGGCCATTGCAAAGATGGCAGCATTGTTTTGGCCATGGACGCTTATCAACAGATGCTGACGACGCAAGGGGTGGAACCGGATTTGATTACGTATAACACACTTGTCAATAGCCTTTGTAAGAGTGGGGATTTAGGGGAAGCGAGGAAGCTCATTCATGTAATGATTGAAAAAGGTTTGAACTTGACTCTAATGAACTTCTAATAAAAAGGTTTTAATTTACTTTAATTGTTTCTATCGCAACATGAAAAGCTTATAAACTTGACTCTAATGAACTTCTAATAAAAATGTAATATTAGAAAATAGAACTATAGAATTAATTGCAAAAAGTATTTCTCTGAAGTAACATCAGTATATCGTAATGATCTTCTTACCAGGGGACCATGGCAGTGGAAGCAATTTGGCTCCATTCTAATGCACTACGCTTTAACAAAGAGGCCATGAAATATATGAAAAGGCTTAGGATATTATACATAAAGAGGTTGTGGTCCTTTGATGGTTCCATTGAGTATTTGTGATGTGTGGCTAGAATTCGTGATTTTAAGCATTATATACCTCGCATTTTATGTGCTTTAATGATAAAATACACGTCGTATGTGCTTAATAGGGTTTATTTTATGTGTAGGTGAATTGGAAATGGAAACGGGGCTAAACGGATGCAAATACGTCGAAGAATACGCGAGAGGGGACACCCGGGGGATAGCCAGGCGCCAAGCCAAACAGCCTGGGGCAGCCTGGCGTTACCCAGGCGTTAGACCCATAACGCCTGGGGGGACCAGGCGTTACCCAGGCCTTAGGGCTGTAACGCCTGGCCCAGCCTGGCTTTACCCAGGCTTTAGAGCTGAAACGCCTGGGCCCCGGGACAGCTAGAAACCGAGTTTTGACGGGTTTTAAGTGTTTCCAAGTTAGAATAGAAGTCTTGGAGATGTTTAGGGTTCATTCTAAACATATAAATAGACCCAAAAACATCACATTAGGGAACTTATGCAAGAATTTCGTGGGAGGAATCGACAGAGGATTCTACTGAGTTTTTCTTCTCTTCTCTTCTTTTAGTTTTATAGTGTAGTCGT
>MDKI01201767.1:0-22316 GCA_005239505.1 Nicotiana paniculata
TATTTATGAAAATGGGGTCGGGTTATAAAAATAGGAAAAATAAGCCTCCGGAACAGAGTCTGCAGTCGCATAATGGACCGCAAAACAAGAATGTGGGCCGCAGAATGCATCGCGAAACAGGTGCCCAAAACTGGGCAACACTGACCCAGTTTGCGACAGATCTGCGATCGCAGAGTCAAAAATGCGACAGAAATGCGATCGCAGATTCGACACAGGATCACATTTTTCCAGCTTTTGGTAATTTGATCATAACTTTGTGTAGGAATGTCCAAATAACGAACGGTTTGAAGAGTTGGAAACTAGAATAGAATAAATTTAATTTTATAGGTTATTCATCACATAATACCTTATATATATTTATATGTGCTCGTTCAAAAGTGTGGACTAGTGCAAGTACCTTTGAAATTTTAGCCTATTATGAAATTTTCCCATTTGTCTTAGACTTAGGCTTCTCCTTGGACCTCACATTACCTATTATATGACTCATACACTTATTCACCACATCCAATTCATTTACATCATATTTATAGCACATAAATTATTATAATTAGTCTACCTGGCACCCCGAAATCCAATATTGCTTAGCAAAATTTTTCGGGGCCTTACATTCTCCCCCGCTTAGGATCATTCGTCCTCGAATGAGAGGTAGAGCCTGACCCAAATACCTAACATAATATATCTCTTTTCTATCCTACCTCAAGTCCCTAAATTTTGACTAACTCCCAAATTTTTTAGAAATTACGGCAGCATCTCCTTTGTAACTAGGCCTATCCAACTGCCAGAGAATCACCCAAAACCATCCTAAAAGCTCATCAATAACTCGTCAAAGAACCACAATGTATTTACCCATAACACTAATTCTTAGCATCATAAGAACTACATTATCATAATGACACCTGAACATGGATTGCACATTTTTAGATCATAACACGAATAAGGTACCTTTCAAGTCAAAACTAATTGATATACAATCAAGAAAAAATATTTTCCTTCCACGGCACTTTAGGCCTTCAAGGTGGCCCTTTAGACTTACAAGCTTTTCCATAACACATTCACGGAAGCAATCCCAACCCCTAAACTTATCTAACAAAGATGATAGCTAGATACATCGCAAAAGCTGACTATCCATTAACTTCACCTTCGATAATTTACACCAGGATGATACACAAAGGATCTCCAACTAACTTTTTAGGCATAGACATGCGAAAACACAAATACATGAGGAACAACTACGGGAAAACATCATACCCCTAGTGCGACCTAATGGGAAATGCGCTTATGTACTCTTCATTACCAATTCACACAACATCTACAGGGAAATGTTTTGAGAATAACCGGTTCACCCTCCTGAATTCTAAATCTCTATGCGAACACCCAAACTAAACCTGTGGTGACCTTCACGATTACTCTAAGATGTGCCATAATAAATTGACCATAAAATTACCTACTGATTATATGAGATCACAGGGTGACTTTGACACGTTTTAACCTTCAATACTAAATAGACCTAATACAGTAAGGAGCAACGGAGTCCAAGATTGGGCTGGAATTATTCAGGAATCCATTAATGTGCTGAGCAGATATTTCATGAGGTTATATGGTAAGAGACACGAGGATTTCTATAAACGATGTCGACATGGTTTAATCCAGGTGACTACATCAATTATCAGATAACTGAAGCATAATGGTAACTATTATTCTTAGATAAGGTGGATACCATGTATGTGAACTTGAGATTTTAAAGAAGTGGTCAAGTAGGATGCGCCAGTTGTGTCCCTGAGTGTAAGGTAAGTAGTTGAGCTCAAATGTTAAGACTCTTGCAAAATGGGTGTGATTGAGGCCGCAAATGAATAAGCGACACAAGGACTTTATGCCAAAAGCGCATGAGGATGGAAAAAAAGTCATCTACTTATGAGATTATCATAATTCGAACAATCTAACCCTTCCTAAGGCGGTGGAATGCTAGAGGTAGAAAAATACCCATACATGACAATGATGTTGTCAATACTCCTAGGAGCCGAGTGAGCAGAGAGCCACATAACCTCATCAAATCCGACCCATTTAAGACTTTTGAAAAGGGCACACACTTTGGTTTGAAATCATAGAAATTAAATATTGAACTTTAAGTAAATCATGACTTTTGGAACCCATGAGATAAGCCCTCGTAGCCCTAGAAAATTGTCAACAATGGCGAGAAAGTACTTAAAATCATTACGAGTTAGTGTAGAATAAGGCCTCGAAGTGACCATATGAATAATTATGAAAGGGTGAGAAGTCGTAATGCACTTGTCAAAGACGGGTAACCTGAGTTATCTAGTCATAGGGACAAGCAGATCAGGTAGATGATTGTTATAGGAGAAAATCTCACAAGGAGTGCGAGCAATATCTTTTATCCTAACAAAAGGAACATACCCCGACCCTTGATGCCATAAGGCGTAAAATTATATTCACAAGGAGAGTTACCAGATGAAAATAGATAGTAAGGTAGCACAACTAAGAGCATCATTTGGAATCAACAAGCTTAAACAGAGTTGAAGACATTAGAAGTCTGAAGTAAAAGGGAAATTTTCCCACTCTCAGGGCGCTTGTAGAGTACATAAAAGTGAGGTTAATTAAATCAGATCATATAGTTGGATATCTAGTTCAGAAGTTGAGATACTATCGCATTGGTGATTGCATGTAAACAACACATAATGCACGGCAAATGAAAGGAAAGCGAGAGAGCTTATAGAAGTGACCTTTACATTGCAACTACTAGGAAGGGTAGTAATATAAGGGGTTACGAGGAGCTAAATTTTTGAAATAAGATCTCTGCATATAATCACATGATGTATATCTCCAGAATTTAAAAATCCAATTACGTTTAGCAACTCTACTTCACAACGAAGCACTACAACACACTTCTACACAATCAGTTGTTACCAACCAAATTGGGAGATGCTATAAGACTTAGCCGAGATAAAGGCTTGACATATGTATTTGTTACTAGGTGTGTTGCTCCTTGGCACCCCAAAACTAAAATCAGAAGTTAGACTGGGAAGAGGATTGTTAGATTAGCACATGCATAGGTGGTTCAGAAATTGCGGCATGTTATCAACCCTTGATGAACTTGAAGTTATGTGGGAACCCATGTAATTTATGGAACTTATTAACCATTGACCAGATATCTAGAAGTATTTTTAAAATTAGAGCTACTCTTTCTGGTTCAGAGTTCAACCTTTAAGGATAGTACTTCTAAAGGGATAGGATTGAGAAGGAATAATATAGCCAATCGTGAATGAAGCAGGTTCGTAGTTAAAGTAAGAGGATAGATTGACTTGTCTTTACACCTATAATTCTATATCTTTCCTTAGTTATGTCAGAATACTGAAAACCCCAGTAATATCAGAGGACCGAAAACTAGTTAACCAGAAAATAAAGGTATTGTTACATCTATCCCATTTCCTGTATTCAGCGGAATTGGTAAAGAATTTTGGTGGATTACTATTGATAAAAGAAATTGTATTCCCAGATACCAGGGACACATTATGCTCTTTCTTCAGCACTCAAAATTGGAACTGAGAAATAGGTCATCAACTAGGGGAAAGCCGGGTATGTCAGATGAACTAACAAAAAGGGAACTTGAGGATTTAGGAGTAAACTCAATAGCTTCACGGCTAGGGGAGCCACTACAAACATCAAAATCAGTTGGATTCGTAGCAACATAGAGCAATTAACATATAGCGACACTCAAATAAGTATTATGCAAACCAAAGGGGGAGGGAAAATTCTCGTCTCCCTTACAACCAGAAGAAGAACAACCTTCAAGAATAAGATGGGCAACAAGAATAAGATGCATGATCCTGCTACATGGAGGCTCAACGGACCCCAGCTTCGATGGAGATTTAATAATGTTTAAAATTAATTGAGCAGACCAAATTTAGAAAATAAGATGTCGGAGAAGAGGGAGATTCTCGCCAAACAAATAAAAATCTTGCCGATTTCGACCACTAGGCCAAAATGAAAGCCTCAACAAAGATAGAGCGAGGGCACTACCATACTAGAGATGATGATGACACAAGGCAAGATCTTCACTATGGCACTATGTAAACATTCAGATGATGCAAAAACTTGAAGAAAAATGGCCTAGAATTTCGAATAGAGAAAAATAATTGGTCGAGAGAAAATATTCTTTTATTTTGTGCGAAAATATTAGAATTTTCCATCCATTCATTCGGGAAGAAATTCTTCAGGTATAGTCCCTTGTTAGAACTTAGAAAGGCGTGTTGGAAATGGTAATTCTATAGCTACAATTCAACTCAAGGACATGCTTATAGAGCTCGATGTCCTAAGAGATTGCATATAATAAAATTTGCGGTGGGGTGGATTCACGAAATATTGGATCTCGTTCAAAGAGTAGGTGCATGCAATGTTTTGTGACTCAACATTTATTAAGACCATGCCTATCAAAATTCTTCAATATGGATGTACATATACAACAAGAATACGTTGGTTGTGCTAAGGAGTGACCTACTTGGTGGCTTTAGGTTGATAGGGCAGTAGCTGAATCGATGCCCCTCGACTCCACATCCCTAACATACGTTGGTACCATACTCATATACTATAGAATTTGGTGGTGCAGTGATATCAATAGGGACAAGGTCACTCCCCTCTTAGCGATAGGGTCTACCAACCCCTCCACAACTCAATACATTCTCCTAATAAGCCCTTGGGAAATCCCTTCGGACTCAATGGTGGGACCAATCCCTCCTTATGGCTTCAAACACGCGTATTATGGTATCACGATTACTCATTTTCAGAGTAAGGTTTGGAGAGAAAACTAACTCCCTAACTTGAGCTCTATTGCACGATTGGAGTATCAAAGAAGGGTGAAATTCCTAAATGCCCATGTAGCCTCCTAATTATAGATGTGGTCAACAACACACTGATAAGAAAGGCTCTACTAGACACGGCTCCAAGACATCCTAGGACACTTTAAGACCTTAGGCTCTGATACCAAGTTTGTCACGCCCCAAAACCGAGGGACGAGGCCGGCGCCTAACCGGATGATCCCGGTCAAGCGGACCTAGATTGCCTTTCCTTCCCAACGCGTTACCCCGTGTTTATGATATACAATATTCCATATGAAATAGCAAATTAAATCAAAGCATGGACTTACAACTTAAGTTCATTTCTCCTTTTAACATTTTAGCATTTGATAATCCCAAAAGATACAAGCTACATGCAACATTTCCGATTCAGTCCACGATTACGAGTAAATACAACTACTGCCCAAAATATATATATACACAACCCACATAGTGTCTACGGAGCCTCTAAGTATACTAGGAGATTACATAGATTTGTCGGCGACAAGGTTCCGGGTATACCTTTAAAGACACAACATATACAAAAGAAGATGATATAGGCTACACACGGCCCCGAGAGGAAATGGAGCTCACTAGAACTGCTGAAAGGATGAAGAGGAGGAACCACTATCGCGATCGGAACTGCCTGCTATAGAACAACCTACATCCATGTAAAAGATGTAGCGCCCCGGCAAAAGGGACGTTAGTTGTCACGACCCCAAATCCAGACCAATCGTGATGGTGCCTATCATGGAACTAGGCCAGCCAAAACCCAAACTCTAATCATAATAATCTTCCCTTTTACATCTTTACTATACTGATTACCCATAAAAGTTTCCTTTAAACATTTATAAAACAGTTAAATCTATATTGAACATTAAATACAACCCCCGAGAACCCGGAGTAACTGGTCATGAGAATCTAAATAAAATATACAACTCGACGAAAATAAATTCTATAATAGTAAGCAGAAGAGGGAGAAGGACTGCGGACGCATGCAACTACCTTGCAAACCTCCGAGAATCTCTGGATCAGATAGACAGCTCACCCTGCCCTAACACCTGAATCTGCACACAGGGTGCAGGGAGTAGTGTCAGTACGCCAACTCAGTAGTAATAAAAATAAATCAGGTCTGAGCAGCAAGAAACACATAAAATCAATGTCATCAAATCACAAGATGCACAGCCTTTCTTTCCAACAGTATAACATAGATATGTGAAATCATCATGCCTTAAAATCAACTTCAGAAAAGTCCTTTAAAGAATGCATAGTTTTAACAACTTCAAACCAAAAGATTTAGTATGAAAATGAATGTAGTAAAATCATCAGTAGCCCCTCGGGCAAAACATGTATCATAATCAGCCCCTCGGGCATGCCTCACAGTCACTCAGCACCTCACAATCACTCATGCCTCCCAATCACTCGTCACTCGGCCTCCCAATCAATCGTCACCCGACACTCGGTAGGTACCTGCGCTCACTGGGGGTGTGTATAGACTCCGGCTTCGGAGGGGATCCTTCAGCCCAAGCGCTAATAAACAAGACAAATCATGACATCAATCACTCTCAAGCTATCGGTCTGTCTCATATCATAAATATCCTCACAACATTGGCCCTCGGCCACACTCAGTCAGACACTCTCAATATGCCACTCGGACCATAAATAAAATAGGGTTCTCGACCCAAATATTATTTCATTTCAAGAAATCACAATATCATCAAATAGGAGTGTCAACAATTTCACAAGAAAGACTGAGTGTAAAATCATAATTTCGAAGTAGTGAGAATATCAGTAAAATAGCCCCCATGGGGTTAAAACAAATCGGCACTAGACCTCAAACATGGCTTACAACCCGAATATTTCACAATTATTTAGAACATAATTTAACACAAGGTTTTGAGTAAATATGCAACTCATTAGTTGCCGCAGAGAGGACCTAGTCCAATCCAAAAGCCAGTACGTACCACATACTCGTCATCTGACATGTGCGCCTTTCAAAAATCAGTGAGAAATATGTAGTCTGGGGTTCCATACCCTTAGGACAAGATTTATAACCATTACTTACCTCCACCAGGCCACAACATTAGTCTGAAATGCTCTTGCCCCTAAAATTGGCTCCCGATTTCTCCAAATCTAGAAAAAATCAGTTCAACATCATTAATATATACTCAAGGAACACAATCCAATCAAAAATTATCAAATTATACAAGAATCTCGAAATTCGGCAAAACCCGAGCCCCGGGCCCACATCTCGGAATCTGATAAAATTTACATCCAAAGAACCCTTATCCTCCCACGAGACCGTACATACCAAGAACACCAAAATCGGACCACAATTGCCCACTCAAATCCTCAAAAGAAGAATCAATTTCCCATGCACCCCTTCTTCCCCAATTTGGGTTTAATTCCAGCAAATTCTATGGTTTAATCACTTAGAAATCAACATATAAACGAGTTATGAAGTTAAAAACCTTACCTCCAAGTGATTCCCTTCAATTCCCTTTTCAATCCTCTCAAAAGTGCTCCCAACTCGTCAACAATGGAGGAAATATGAGCCAATTTCGCATAACATGCCTTTTAAAACATTCTGCCCAGCTATAAAATTTCCTTCACTACGATCGCGAACCTTGACACACGATCGCGATGCACAGACCAATAAACCATTGCGATTGCATACCAATACACACGATCGCATATAACAATTCTCCACCCCATAAACGCGCCTCAAAATACCCTACGCGATCGCAGAACCACCCACGCGATCGCACTGCCTATCCTGCCCAACCTATGTGATCGCAATACTAACCACGCGATCGCATAGAACAAATGGCCTTCCCCACTATTTTACTCTACGCGATCGCAAACATCCTCTCGCGATCGCGTAGAAGGAAACCAGAACCTCACACTAGCAACAAATCTGCCCAGTTTTAAATCCAAGAATTGGTCCGTTAATCACCCGAAACACACCCGTGGCCCTCGGGACCTCAAGCAAACATACCAACATATCCCATAACATCATTCAAACTTATCCGAGCATTCGAAACACCAAAAACAATGCAACAACACCAAAGTTACATTAAATTCAAGCCTATGAACTTTGAAACTTCCAAATTTCGCCAACTACGCCGAAACCAACCAAAACACCTCCGATTGACCTGAAATTTGGCAGACATATCCAAAATGACACTACGAACCTGCTCCAAGTTCGGAAATTCTATTCTGATCCTGATAGCCTATTTTCCACTATCGACCGGAAATCGCCAAAAACTAACTTTCGCCAATTCAAGCCTAATTCTACACCGGACAACACAAAAATATTCTGAACACACTCCTAAGTCGCAAATCACCTAATGAAGCTATCTGAGCCATAAAATCCGCATTCCGAGCTTGTTTACCAATAAGTCAATTCTCAGTTGACTTTCTCAACTATTAGGCTACCTTGAGAGACTAATTGCCTAAATTCTCATCATGACCACTCTGAACCCGAACCAACCGACCCAACACACATTAATGAAGCTGAACCACATAAAATAAAGCAGAAACGGGGGAAACGGGGTTAAATTCTCTGAGAGACCGGTCGGGTCGTTACATTAGTACAATTGATTAGTACTAGTATGTATGAACAAGCTTCATTCTAAGTAGAATCAAACAGTACACAAATAGAGGATATTCAGGGAAACCAAAAAAATACGATACAGAAATACAGAAAATCACAAATGAAGGTTTCAAAGTTACTCATTCCAATTTTTCATCTGTTGGGGCGCGCAACCTGATCCCACCGTACAGTCATATCTCACCCTTATTGCCTCTCCACCCTTATTACTTCGTGTTGCGGCGTGCGATCCAATCCCACCGTACAATCACATTTCACCCTTATTACCTCTTCACCTTTATTACTTCGTGTTGCAGCGCGCAACCCGATTACAATCATATTTCACAGCAACAACCACCAACAATTAAATCACAAGGATCTTCATCATGAAGAACATAAGTTCATATCAACCAAAACTATGTGTAATCAAGGCACAATGATAATTACCAATCAGAATTCATATATGGTATTTCCACAATCATTTAACTCAATAAAATCAGTCCATATTTACTTTCATCATTTTCTACACAGCCTTTAGCACTTTGATACGTTTAACAATGTAATTAATAGCAACATCAACCAACAAATCAATCACAAATATTCTCATCATCAAGGATATTCATTCGTAACAACAAAGTAACCATATGAAGTTAAGGCCACAGAAATCTTTATCAAATAGTGACTCATATACGGTATTCCATCAACATATAGCTCAATTAGTTTATCCACGTTTCCTTTCCATTATTTACTACACAACATTTAGCACTTAGATACATTCAACAATTGGATTCATTATCATTTCTTTTGTTTGGTAGTACATCCTTGCATACCGATGTATTCAACAGTTAACGAGCTTTGCACATGATAGAGTAAGAACAAGGAATCACCCTTTTCACAATAGCATGGTGGCATGGCACTCAACTAGGACAATCAGTGAATAGAATCTTACGTCTCAACACATTAGAACAATCAATTCACATATGTTTAAGCAAGAAACTCATACCAAATGCTCGGACACCAACAAGGTGACTCTACAAAGATTAAAGTTAGCCATACATACCTCAAAGAGCTTCTCCTTAAGTTTATACAATACACCAACACCTCTGGTAATAGCAATCTATAAGGAGATAACAGAAATCGATTAATAATTAGGAGGATTACCCATGGTGTAACTCTCTTAGGAATTTCACAAAACACCTAACATGTGAAGTAGACTACAAGGTTTAAAAATGGCAACTCCCTCTTCCCTCAACCAAATTTTAACATGAACTACCCAAATTAGTTCTTTAATATCACATACTACAACTTAGTCCCACATGCATGGCCTATTTCTAACCCTCACAACATATTTTAACCCTTAACCTTTTGCATGAAATTTTTGGAAGTAGGACTTACCTGTATGAAGGACAATCTAAGGTTATCTTCCATGATTCTTGAAGACTTGAGCAAAATTTGGGTGATTATGAAGTTAGACCCATTCTTTATCTCTCTATATGCTGTCATCTCTCTCTAAAATCAGTAGAAAATGACCCCAAATAAAGCCCCTAAACCTATTTATCAAAATGGGGTCGGGTTATAAAAATAGAAAAAATAAGCCTCCGAAAAAGGGTCTGCGATCGCATAATGGACCGCAAAACAAGAATGTGGGCCGCAGAGTGCATCGTGAAATAGGTGACCAAAACTGGGCAACACTGGCCCAGTTTGCGACAGATTTGCGATCGCAGAGTCAAAAATGCGACAGAAATGCGATCGCAGATTTGACACAGGATCGCATTTTTTCAGCTTTTGGTAATTTGATCATAACTTTGTGTAAGAATGTCCAAATGACGAACGGTTTGAAGCGTTGGAAACTAGACTCGAATAAATTTAATTTTATAGGTTATTCATCACATAATACCTTATATATATTTATATATGCTCGTTCAAAGTGTGGACTAGTGCAAGTACCTTTGGAATTTTAGCTTATTATGAAATTTTCCCCTTTGTCTTAGACTTAGGCTTCTCCTTGGACCTCACATTACCTATTATATGAATCATACACTTATTCACAACATCCAATTCATTTACATCATATTTATATCACATAAAATATTATAATTAGTCTACCTGGCACCCCGAAATCCAATATTGCTTAGCAAAATTTTTCGGGGCCTTACAGACCATTGGAGAATCTGACGAAGAATTTGAGGTAAGTGTAATTCATCTCAAAGACAAGATTAATTTTTTGTTTAAATAAAGGCTATGTGAGTTAATTCTAGATTTCATTTATGAATTTGAGGATATAAACAACGAAAAGGAACAGTTGTCTAAGGAATGTGTGATTTTGAAAGCAAAGTGTAAGAACCTGGAACTTAGGGTTAGTGAGACTGTAAGTGAAAATACTGCACTAAATTACCAGATTCATGAATTTGAATCAAATGTCCTAGAAGTTAGATCTTAAAACCTAAAATTGAAATTAGGAACAAGCAAGAAGACAGTTGATTGCACAAAACGCAGTCTAGAAGAAAATGTAGATAAAATGAAAGATGAGTTGTATAAGAAGGATGAGTAGGGAAGAATTTTGAAGGAGGATCTAGGCAAGTTCAAGTATGAACTAGACAAAACTTGTAAATGGAACAGTTCCTCTGATGCTCTTTCTTGGCTACAAGAACATCATAGTAGCAATAGAAGAAGGCTAGGGTTTAGCAAACTGCCACCTAAATAGGATCCCAAAATCAAGTAACTTACACTTCCTGAGAACAAGATTTGTACTCACTGTGGTAAAATAAAAGTGAATGTAATGCAAAAGAAAAAACAAGCCAAAAGAACAAAGAATTTGATCAAGGAAAGAATAGGCTACCAAGTTGGGCTAAAAGGAATTTAATTCATCCTTTTGCCTATAGAAAGGGACCCAAACTAGTTTGGGTTCCTAGGACTAACCCCTGATTTCCTTTTGCAGGTCCAAGTGAAGGCGAGCAGCCAAATATGGTACATGGATAGTGGTTGCTCAAAGCACTTGACAGGAAGCAAGAACCAAATCCTTTCACTTGAGGACCTCAAAGGATGTAATATCTCCTTTAAAAATGGGAATAAAGGTGAGATCATTGGGGTTGGTAAGGTAGGTAAGACTGACGCTCGCTCTATTGAGAATGTATACTTGATAGACGGCTTAAAATACAGTCTAATTAGTGTATCACAACTGTGTGATTGAGATAACTTGGTAGCATTCACCTCTACCAAATGTTTTGTGATTAATCTTACCAATGACAAGATTGTTTTGCAGGTAAAAAGAGTGAACAATTTATATATTGTAGATCTGTCCACACTTTCAAAAAATGAACTCACTTGCTTAAGTGTGTTGGAAAATAACCCCCTCCTTTGGCACAAGAGACTTGGACATGCAAGTCTGAGTCAACTCAACAAATTAGTCTCCAAGGACTTGGTGATAGGACTGCCTAATATCAAGTTCAAGGAAGACGAAGTTTGTGAGTCTTGTGCAAGGGGGAAGCAGGTAAGATCCTTTTTTAAATGCAAGAAAGTGGTAAGCACCACTAGAACGATGGAACTGGTCCATATGGATATATGTGGTCCAATGAGAACATTAAGCAGAGGTGGTAAAAGATATGTGATGGTGCTTGTTGATGATTATTCTAGGTTTACTTGGACATTGTTTTTAACATCTAAAGATGAAGAATTTGACATTTTCAATTCTTTTGTTAGAAAAACTCAGAAACAACTAGATAATCAACTTGCATCAATTAGGTCTGATCATGGCACTGAATTTGAAAATAATAAATTTGTTGAATTTTGTGATGAGCATGGCATAGATCAAAAATTTTCTGATCCTAGGACTCCACAACAAAATGGAGTAGTTGAAAGAAATAATAGGACACTTGAAGATATGGCTAGGACTATGCTTCTTTCTAGTAAACTGCCCCATAACTTCTGGGCAAAAGCTGTAAATACTGCATGCTACATAATAAATAGGTGCATGACTAGACCTCTTGTTGAGAAGACTCCATATTAGTTACTTAAAGGGAGAAAACTAAATATATCCCATCTTAGGGCATTTGGATGCAAGTGCTTTGTGCAAAACAATGGTAAAGACTCACTAGGCAAGTTTGATCCCGGAAGTGACGGGGGAGTATTGTTGGGATATTTTTCACATAGCAAAGCTTATAAAGTCTATAATAAAAGAACTATGTGTGTTGAAGAAAGTGTTCATGTGGTTTTTGATGAAACTAACATTTTTTCTGAGAGATAGGAACATGATGATGAAGAAAATGGGTTGGTAAGAAGGAACAGGTGATGGAACGGGTTCTTCCACCCACAGCAACCTGACAGGGGAAACAGAACAAAGAGGAAATAATCCCCAAACCTCAATGACACCTGTCCATGAACCTGTTCCACAGCAACAAAACATTGTTGGAACATCAAGGAGAAACCAGTTGGCTGTGAAACCTTACAAGTATCAAAGTTCTCATCCCATTGAGAACATAATTACTAATCCAACCTCTGGAATCAAAACCAGATCTTCATAAAAGAATATTTGTGCTTTTTATGCTTTCTTATCTCTATTGAACCTAAAAATGTTGCTGAGGCTTTTCAGGATGAAGACTGGGTAAATGCAATGCAAGATGAACTCAACCAATTTTAAAGGAGTCAAGTTTGGCATCTGGTACCAAGACCCTTGGACAGATCAGTAATTGGCACAAAATGGGTCTTCAGAAACAAACTTGATGAAGATGGAAAAGTTATAAGGAATAAGGAAAGATTGGTGGTTCAAGGATATAGTCAGGAGGAGGGCATAGACTATGATAAAACCTTTGCCCAAGTTTCAAGGTTGGGGCAAAGTTGGAAGCAATAAGACTCTTCATAGCCTTTGATGCTTACATGGAATTCACCCTTCGCCAGATAGATGTCAAGAGTGCCTTCCTCAATGGCCATCTAAAGGAAGAAGTGTTTGTCAATCAACCTCCGGGGTTTGAAAGCAAGGAGAATCCTGATCATGTGTATAAACTTGACAACGCACTTTATGGGCTCAAGCAGGCTCCAAGAGCATGGTATTAAAGATTATCAAATTTTTTTCTTGAGCATGACTACAAGAGAGGTAAAACTGACAATACTTTGTTCTTGAAAGAAAAAGGTAAATATCTCTTGGTAGTTCAGATATATATTGATGATATAATCTTTGGAGCAATTACTGATAAGCTAAGTAAAGAAATTGATAAACCAATGGGGAGTGAATTTGAAATGAGCATGATGGGTGAGCTTAATTTCTTTTTAGGCTTACAAATTAAACAAAATTCAAATGGAACTATGATCCATCATAAGAAGTATGTAAAAGAGTTGCTTAAAAAGTTTAAAATAGAAGATTCCAAAGAAATTGACACTCCTATTGCAACAGCTACAAAGTTGGATTCAGATGAACCTAGTTCATCTGTCGATCAGAAGTTGTATAGGGGAATGATTGGCTCATTGTTGTATCTCACAGCTAGTAGACCTCACATTGTTTTCAGTGTAGGCTTTTGTGTAAGATTTCAGGAAAATCCAAAAGAGTCCCACTTGACTGTTGTCAAGAGAATTTTGAGATATCTAAAAGGCACCACTGATCTTTGTCTTTGGTATCCAAAAGGTATTAATTTCAATCTTGTGGGATATGTTGATGCTGATTATGCAGGTTTTCTTGTGGATAGAAATAGCACCTCAGGTATGGCACACTTTCTTGGCTCATGTCTTGTGTAGTGGGCCACCAAAAAGCAAAATTTAGTGGCCTTATCTACTTCTGAAGCTGAGTATGTTATTGTTGCTTCATGTTGTGCTCAATTGTTATGGATCAAACAACAATTAATGGACTTTGAAATTGATGTTGGTTGCATCCCCATATTTTGTGATAACACTAGTGCAATTAGTATGACCAAGAACCCGGTTCATCAAAAGAGAACTAAGCACATAGATGTGAGGCATCACTTTCTGAGGGATAACTATGAAAAGGTGTTGATCATTGTGGAATTTTGTGCTACTGACAAGCAAATAGCTGACATCTTCACAAAAGCCCTAAATAGAGATCACTTTGAAAGGATCATGTTATAACTAGGGATGATTAAGATTACCTAAAAGGGCCAGTTCAGAATTCACAACGAAAACGGGGAATATGAAAAAAAAATTAAAATGAAAAACAATTTGGTTAGAAAATATGGAAATTGTGTATATAACTAGATCAATTTTTGCTCAGTCTCATACTTTCAATAGTATACTCTTGTGCCATGTGTTAAAATGACTCATTAATCTCTAATGATATTTTCTCTATTTTGGCAAATTTAGACTTACACAAGAGAATTCCCAGTGAAGAACCTGGTTCATCAAGATAACACGGTATGTTTTCTACACTCTGCATAATTTGAAATAATAATATTTGGATCATGAGCAGAGTCCTACTAAATTCAAAATTTCTTTGAACTCATCTGTTACTAGTGAACCAGTTCCGTTCAAACTCCTAACTGAATTAAACCACCTAGATACTAGGGAAAGATTCAAACGTCTTTTCAAAACTAAAATTCAGTTTGATTAGACTTCTAAAAGTCTAAAAATCCTAACGTTACCCATTAGTTACCCCTCCTTTAAATTGATCGTCATTATTTCTATCTTCACTCCATAATTTTCAAGTCGTCGAATACTCTCCATCTTATCTCATCTTCCAAACTCAATCTACTTCTTTTTTCTTCCTGAACCAAGCACAAAAATGGCTAACCCTTCTGAAAAACCTTCTTCATTACCTAAGGAAGTCACACCCACACAATCCACTATACCTTCAACCACACCTCAGCCTAAGAAAAGAAGAGTTAAGACACTTGCTCACAAGACAGTGGCTGGGAGTGAATTATTCAAAAAATTAGACATGCACAATTGAAAGCTAGCCAAGCCTAGGAACCCCAGAACACTGAAGAATCCTTCAAGTCTGCTACTGAAGGGGAAGGAACTGGCTCTTCTGATACAGAACAGGTAACCTCTGGCCCAAATGTTGCTACTGAAGTCATTTCTGAGGTAGCTGACAATCTGGAGAATAGGTTTATTCTGGTTGGATCTGTGGTTGATGTAGAATCTTCTAAGTCCAGAAGAATTGGTGGTAAAAATAAAAATAAAAAATAAAAAGAGAGTGAGGGTTCTCGAAGTGAAGAAAGGGGAATGGGTAAAAAAAGTGGTTAATTGTCCACCCACTCCTGATACATGTGTAATGGCTGTTTGTGGAGCAAAATCAGGTAAAATGGAGGAAAGTGTGAAGAAAACAGGGGAAGTGGGTCTGGCGAAGCCGATGAAGGGATGGTTAAACTTGGGCAAAATGTAGATGAACCTAGTTCATTTGTAGAAGAAACCCTCGCAAACCTATTGAAGAAAGTGATTGAGAGCTACAACCCATAGAAGAAGAAAACTTCCAAGGCTAAGACCCCTGGCACTGCTAGGGCTAACAAGAAAAGGAAGGTTTTCTCTTCTAATATTGTTGAAACTCCTCCCACAAGAGGAATATCCACAAGAAGCCTAAAGCAGAATGAGGCAGATTTGCAAAAAGCCTTAGAAGAAAGCAAAAGAAAAGGGGTTGAAAAAGGGAAGAAGAAGATGGATGAGCATGTTGAGGCTGTTGTCGTTGATGAGATGGAAATGGTCTATCAAGATGAAGATTTAATTGAATATGTGGAGGTTCATACTCCTAAACCCAATAAAGCCAAGACTTCCACTAAGAAGTCTACTTCTGAGTCAAAGTATGTTGAACCATCCACCCTCGCAAAAAGGATAAAGTCTGCTGTGAAATATAAAAAAGTAAAAATTATTGAGAAAGAAGAATGGAGTGGAGAGGAGGAAGATGAAGAAGACGCTGAGAAGGACAAGATGGCCAAGTTTGGAAAAAGGATAATTCTGAAAGGTAGACTCCTCAGGGATTTGGAGGGGGAAGGAATGGTGCTGCTGTTGGAGAAATTCGAATTGCAAGGCTGGAAGGACACGGTCCTTCAAATGGATGGTAGGTTGGCCAGAAATGAGATTGTTGACTTTATGGAAAATGTTGAGGTGAAGAATGGAAGGGTTACCAGCTTGGTGAAAGGGGTGCAAATCTCTTTCAATGTGAAGGAGTTGGGAGAAATTCTAGGTGTACCTATTGACGGGTACAATGACTACACAAAGCTTAAATGGGCAAGCCTAGAAAACCTTCCTATTGCCTTGCCCATTACCATAAAATTCAGTGACAATGAGGAGGAAATTGAGACCAAAGTTGTGTACAAGAGTGAGATCAAGCCATCCCACAAGGTATTGTTCGAATTTGCCAACAAATGTGTTCTACCTAGGTAGGAATGGAGGCACATTGCAAACTTCATAAATGGAGTGTTTGGATAGTGGGAGGCAGATTAATTGGCCTAGATTCATAATCCAGCTTCTTGATAGGGTTATAAATGGCTCCAAGACTCATGCCATTCCCTATGGCTTCGTTCTCACAGTTGTGCTTGCACATTTCAAGGCACCTCTGAAGAAGTGGGAGGTGGCTACCAACAAATATCATTTTGGACCAAATACTCTGATTGCTTGTGACTATGAACTACATGACACTCCTAATGAACCTGGTTCATCCAAGAAGGTACTAGTAAATAGCAAGGTCAGAGCCTTGGTGCAGGAGAGAGAAAAGGTTGGCTGCGGTGGAGACTGAGAGAAATGCTCTCAGAACTGAGCTGGCAAAAGAAAAGGAGAATAATGATGGCATTCTTCAAGATATGTTGAAACTCCTCCAAGCCAAAAACCAAGCACCTAGTTCTTCCCAGTCTTAAGCTCCTAGCCTAGTGTAGATCATCCAGTGACCCAGTTTCGGATTTTTTTTTGTGTTTGCTCATGTTTTCAGTATTTTTATTTCTTTTTATGCATTGTGGAAGAATCGTATTAATCATCAATGAATTCACTATTTTTGCTCTAACTATTTGTTTATATTTCTTTGATGGTTAAAATTCTTAGCTTGATCTATGATGATTAATCCATGATTGCACTTGAATCAGCCCCAGTGGCCATGAGTAAGTTTTAAATTCTGGTTATCTCACATTTTTTATGCAACTTTTCAATGATGCCAAAAGGGGGAAAAAAGTTGTGCTTTACACTTTGAACAGTAATTTTTATAACCTAATGAACCTGGTCCTTGATGATAAGTGATAAAAAGGAAACATTGTGTTGATGTTGCACTAATTTGAAACAGTCCTAAGCTTATGAAAAGCATAGAGTTTGTCAACATCAAAAGGGGAAATTTGTTAGCCCAAGTGAAGGTTAGTTTTGAATATTGACAAAGGAAGCTCAGGCATGAACCAGGTCCACACCTTGTGTGCATAGACACAGGCAGATTCGAGCATATGGGATGCACGTGAAGGAGATAAACTTAACTTGGTATAATTGATATATCATGATCTAAAAGGTTGCATAATTGATAAGGAGAAGGACTCCTTACTCAAAGAGAATATTATCCAAGATAAGGGAGGAGTTAGAAGTTGAGATCAACTAGAACTCTTCCACCAAGGAAGAGTAGCATTAGAACTCTAGTTATTTCCTGACTTCCTAACTCTATACATTAGAGGATGTTCTCATTCTACAGTAATGCACAAAAGCTGAAGTTAAATGTGAATTGAGAGCAAAATAGCAAGGCATTATGCAAGCAATTCATGTGTGATTCAAGTGTGCAAATATGGAGCTACATGAACCAGATAGAAGATCCAGTTCCAAGTGTCTATCTTTTATTCTAGTTCAATGGTAGTAGGTATTTTCATATTGTACCTTTCTGCTTTATCTAGAAGCAATTGTAATGGGTACTATGAGTATTCAAGTTATAGTTAACTTGAAGTTGTTGCAACAGCTAGAGGTTGTTTGCTACAAGGGGTTAGAGTTAGTCCTAGGTTTATAAAAGTGTTTTTGTAAATGCAGTTTTTGGCTCAGTGACTTAGTGGAGAGTTAGGGAAAATCCTACTGGAAGTAGATCGTGGTTTTTTCACCTTTTGAGCCAGGTGTTTTCCACGTAATATACTTGTATTCTTCACTTTCCGCATTTACTATTTCAACAATAGTAGGTTAAGGAATACTTAGAAGAACTAGGTCCTTCCATAATCAGTTTAGGCAAAAAATCGGACACCACACAAATCACCCATCCCCCCCCCCTCTTGTGTGGTATTGAAGTTAAAACATCAAACACTACATTTGCTTAGGAAGGAATGCAATTTGCATATCTCCTTGCAAACTTAGCTTTGGAACATGATGGAGTGCAGATTAATTCCTTTGAGGAACTAGATAGTAAGGGAAGAAGGATTGTAAGCATTAAAAAACTTCAAATGTCATACAACAGGGTAAAAATTGCCAAGAACAGGCCGCCATAATTAACGATAAATATAGGGCCAGTTTTGCATGGAGCTGTAATTTTTTTGTGATTGTATAAATTTTGATGACAGTTACATTACTCTATGATGCACTATGTCCAGTCGTGATGATCAAAACATAAAGGACATGCACATGCAACCTGGCGTGGGATTGAAGAAGGAAATACATGCTGCAAGATTGGATGGGAAGAAAAACTCGAGAAATGACCAGTCTTACATAGCATCATTATATTCATCTTGCATCATCATCTTAGGGCATGTGCCTCCAAGTTGATGCTAGTTTTTATCGTTTTTCTAGCTCATACTATGCGGCAAATTTTGAGAAATTGTGTTATTTTATTTTATTTTAAGTTGTCAATAGATAGACATGAAGATCGTTGTTGTGCCCCTCTTCTTCTAATTTATTCCCCTTCTTCCTAATTCCTTTCTTCTTCCTTAACATTTGAGTTCATCTCAAATTTGATCCCTTTTGGTTTCATTTCAGTAGAAGCAAGAAATTAATATCACCATCCAAAATCCAGCTAGTCCTGATGGCATCTAACTGAACCCACTAGATAAGCCAGTTAACAACAATCCAATTCAAATGAGATTTACTGAGAAAACAAATTATGAAATAGATGAACTTTTGTATTATAATCCCAAGGATTGGTAGTTCAAATCGTGAGCTTATAAGACTTAGAGTTTACAAAGCTGGTATGAAATAAATACATCATCTGTTCGAAATGTACATAAACAGATTTATAAATCTAAAGCTACCAAGAACAAGAGGAAGCTATAACTGGAACGCAGGTACATCTTCAATGTCGGCTCCTGCCACATGCAGCAACATCAGCTCCAAAATTTACACGTAAGGTGCATAAGTTTAGTATGAGTACAACCGACCCATTTACTCAATAAGTAACAAACCTAACCTTAGGTTGAAAGCACTGACGAGCTTGTGAGAAGGTCAAAGTCCAACACCAAAGGCCAAGAACAACTCGTAATAATTAAAATTAAAAAAAAAGTGCAAGTACTAACTCAAAGTTATTATGCTCAGTTCATTCACGGTTAAGGAAAACATGCATGCTTTTCAGGTATAAAAATAAAACCCAAATCTTTCACCGAAATCACCAAAATATGAGTATATCATAAAACAGTAATTTCCCCAAAATCATTCTACAACAGATAAGAGATTTCATTCTCAGATAGCATAAGGAAAGTGCATCTCTATGCCTACATGTCAATGTGCATGTGAATTCATAAATGTCCCAATACCGTATACCATGAGGAAATGCATCTCTATGCCTACATGTCAAGTATGCATGTCAAGTGTAATGAATCACGGTGATAAACTCATGTACTCACTCTCAGGGTACTCAATCTCACTCTCGCACACTCAGTCACTCAGCCCACTCAATCACTCGGCACACTCAATCACTCGGCATTTAGTACCTACTCTCAGTGCTAGTATGTCAGACTTGAGAGGGGCGGATCTTGCCCAAGTACTAATATAAGACAACATGGCATGTTGCGGCGTGAAGCTAGATCCCATAATGAGTCAATAAAGCATGTTGCGGCGGTGCAGCCCGGTCCTATAAATGTCACTCACAACTCGTCCCTCAGGCCTATACTCAGTCATCAATTTCTCCAGTCTCTCAGGCTCACAAATCGCATGCTAATCAGCCCAAAAAATGATAACATGAACAACAAATGATAACAGAGACTGAGATATGATGTGAAAATGAATAAATATGACTAAGTATGTAATTGCAATTTAAGCAAATAACTCATCAGTATAGATGACCTCAGTGGGTCTCAACAAAATAAGCATATAGCCTAAACATGATTTCTAACACGATTCTCAGCTCATATAATCAAATAAGTATGGAGAACCTGGAGGTAACAAGATATAACAGCAAAACAAGTCCAGTCACAATCTAATAGTCAACTAGCATCATGATTTCCCCGGCACACGCCCACACGCTCGTCACCTAGCAAGTGCGCCACCTCAATGAATCTCATATAACATAGTCCCTACGGTTAAATACCCTAAAATCAAAATTTAGATATGTTTCTTACCTCGAACAAGCCGAATCCAATACTGAGCAAGTCAAACAATACTCTATAAATTCCATCCCGAGCGTAAAAACCTTCGAACGGCTCAAAACTAACCAAAAGAAACTCAAAAATATCAAATAATGCCAAAGGAAACAATCCCAATCAATAAAGGTTGAATCTTTAATCAGAATCCCAAAGTAAACCAAAAATTCAAACCCGGGTCGGCGCCTCGGAACCCAACAAAACTCACAAAATCTGATAACTCATTCGATTACGAGTCCCCATACTAATTTCACTCAAATTTGACTCTGAATCGATGTTCAAAACTCAAAACTTCACTTTAGGAAAGTTTAGACAAAAACTCCAAATTTCTCTTTTGGAATCATCACTCAAATGCCAAAAACGAAAAATGGAATCACGGAATAAAACCAATGCTGAGTATAAAATACTTACGCCAATCCATGTGATAATAATTGCCTCGATCCGAGCTCCATAGCTCAAAATATGCTAAAATGTCTGAAACCCCCAAAAATAGAGTACTTATAATCACTAAACGAATTTATGAATCATTATCATGGAAAGACCACTGCTATCGCGAAGAAGAAAATTACACTTCCCCTAAAATATTCTATGTGTTTGCGAGCCTCCACATGCGAATGTGATACCCACAAATTCCAACTCTTTGCAAACGCGGACTGACCCATGTAAACACGGAAGAGAAATCACCAACTCCCAATCTCAACTCAGCTATATGCGAACGCGATAACTCATATGTGAACGCGTACTGTAACCAACACAAAGCTACGCAAGCGATGTCTTCCAATCGCGACCGCGATAATGAAAGTTCCCAGATCCAGATTTCCTCTTGTGATTGCATCACCATTGTCACACCTCCTTTTTCCGACACAGGGTTGGATATGGGAGTTTTTCCAATTAAAGTGACATTATTCAAGTTTGGGATTTATCTTAGTTTTCAGAGTCGCCACCCGGATTTTTTACGGTGTTCCGGGACACCATTTATTTATTGAAATCCCAAACCGAGGAAAGTTTGACTCTGTTTTAATTTGTCTGCGCACCAGAAATCCGAGTAAGGAATTCTGTTAACCCGGGAGAAGGTGTTAGGCATTCCCGAGTTCCGTGGTTCTAGCACGGTCGCTTAACTATTAATATTTGGCCTAAATTATCTGATTATTTACATATTTTTAAATCTATTGTGCATCTTAGCCTTTTTCACTTTTTAGCCGCTTTTTAATACTTATGGAATTATTTTAATACAAGTCACGATGACGTGCACTTGTTATTTTTGGACACGTTGCAAACCGCGCCACATGAAATGTACCCGCGATTTACGACGCGCATATTTAATTGATGTTTGAGTTAGATTCGGGGACATGAGTTGTCACACCCGAGTTGATTACATAGTCATGACTATGGTCATGACGAGTAAGAGAATGCCTATAATTATTCTCTAAA